>BQNB010046387.1:0-43722 GCA_026074375.1 Tanacetum coccineum
CTACTATTCTTATCACCATCACTAAGCCATTGAATCGTTGAAACAAAAATTTCTCTTCATCCTCTTCTGCTTCATGAAAATCTTTCACAAGCACAGCTTCAATCTCTCTGAGATTAAGATTATGAGGATCATTATCAATCTCAGTTTGAATCTTCTAAAGTTGACCTCTCAAAGACTCTGCCCTCTTAAATAGATTGCATTTACTCCATCCCAACTTATTAAGAGGGGTCTTCAAACTCTTCAGCTTTTGGACAACTTGATACATATGATAACCTTGAACATTCTGACTCCATTTGTCTCTAACAATATGCATAAACTCTTGCTTATCAAGTAATTAGAAAATCTGAAAGCTTTAGTTTTCTTTTTAATTCCAGTAGGAATGCAGAGGACAGAAGGGGTATGATCAGAAATTATATAAGGAAGGAAAGTAGCATGAGCATTTGGGAAATGATGAATGAATACTTCATTAGACATGACCCTGTCCAGTTTCTTGAGAATCCCAGTCATATTCCCAGCTTTGGTTCTTTCCAAGTTCTTGGTCCAAGTGAAGTGAAGACCAGTTCTGCATATGTCTTCAACTTCAATTTTGTTGAGGCAATCTTGAAAATCTATCATATCAGTGGTCATATTAGAACTTCCACAAGAGTGCTCATTAGGATTTAAGGTAACATTCATGTCACCAGCAATACACCATGGTCTTCCACTGACATAACTGTTTTCCTTAATTAATTCTTCCCATAATCTTCTCCTTTCAAGACCTTCATTTGCAGCATAAACAAAGGTGAAGAAGCTCTTGAATTTGTATTTATCAGCACTAACAACACAAAAAATTGATTGGTTTGTTTTATGCAGAACTTGAACACTTGTATCATCATTGTCCCAACCTACAACAATTCTACAACCTTTACTGCATTCATGCATATTAGAAATCCAATCCCATACTTGAAAAACTTTGTCAGGAATTCTGAAGCTTTTTAATTTTAAGTCTTGTTTCCAGTACAACACAAACCTTAATACTTTCACTTCTAATTAAATTCATGACTTCATTCTGCTTTTCAGAGGTGTTCATACCTCTTATATTCCAGACTCCAATCTTATAATCCATAAGGATGCTCATTTAAGACCCCTCCCTGAATACCACTGATCTCATTATCTCCTATAACTTTAGCAGTTCCAGTATTGACTTCTAAAACATCTTCTATATCTGTTTCTGCAGTTGTATCTTCACTTTCCTTTTGCCTATCTTCCTCCCATCTTGTCTTAAAGTAGTCAATCATATCTCTAGTCTAATTGATAAACTCTTTCAAAGCAGGCTGAACTTTTTCATTTAAGAACTTGTCAACCACCATTCTTTCTTTCAAAGTTCTCAACTCTTGGTCATTATCATCAGGTAAAGTGTTGAGGACAGAGAACTTATTAGCAGTATTCCTTAAGTTCTCAACAACTTTCTCCTTCACTTTCCACTTATTATTTTCCACATTATTGCCTGCATTGTTTTTCCTATTATCCTTATACCCATTATGCTTCTTATTCTCCATTCTCCATGAACCATTCACTTGTTTTTGCTGCTGTAAATTTTGATTGTTAAAATTTTCAGATTTACCGATCTTTTTTCTTCCTTGTGTCACAAACTTACTACTATTATCCTGCTGTTCATTACCAGTGTTCTCATCAGCTGATGTTCCAACATTTTGCACTCCTTCATTATTGTTATTAACAACACATATTGTATTAACCACACACACCTATCTAACACTTCCTAATATCATGCCCAAAAACTTTGCAGTGAGAACACTTGAGGTTTCATACACATACACCACTTAAAACCATCTACTTCCCTTAACATTTTTATTCTTATCAACATACTGTATCTCAATCTCATTTTTCAACTCTTTAGTAGCATCCATTTCAACTAAAACTCTAGCATAACTAAGATTTCCAATTCCTCTATGACACATACTTGCAGTCATGGAGTCCATCACAATAGGTGTGCCCAAACCACTAGCCAAAACACTGACCCCTTTTACACTCCAAGCTTCAAGAGGAACAAGAATGATTTAAACCCAAACAAGTAATTTATTAGGTTCCACTTTAGTCATACCAATCTCAGGACTCCATTTTTGAATAAATAAAGGCTTACCTTTTACCATCCAAGGCCCCTTTTCTTAGATAGTATTAATTTCATTATTGCTCAATCAAACTTAGGAAAAGCAATATATAACCAATATGATTCACATAGATATAAGGGCGTGCATGGTTAGAGGTATAAGGGTAGGGAATAGTAATAATAATGATAAGTGGTGGTTGGTTTGACATAATGGAATGAACCATTCAACCACTCTTTACATTGTAAATCTACCAATCATCTCTAATTTGATGGACAATCACAAGTACAAAATGAGTTATATCTTTTTTCTTTTACACCCTTTTTTTTCTTTTTCCTCCTAGATATTACCCACGTTTTACTTACAACAGTTACTTATCTCTTCTCTTATTTTTTTGCGTTACTATTAATTTGGTAATTTAAATTAATAACTTTCTTGATACACGAATTATTTAAATAATAAAAACAAGTTCCGTTTGCAATGTATTTAGAAAAATAGATTGACGAGCCTCGAAGGCCTAAACTATATTATGTCTCTATTTCTTTGTTGGCAGTAGGTAGTATAATTAAGTTAGCGATAAACTAATGAACCTAATCATTTGTGTGATACATCAAGTATATAAAATCGATACTAACATTTCATTTATCCGTGAGAACCACAAATAAAAATTATGTAAATTTATAAAAAGGTATTTGTGACAAAATTCCTGAATATTTTTAGAGGTATAAAATTTTATTTTCTTTGACAAAATATCTTATAAATAAAAAGTTGGTATCTACACTAATTTACATATTAAAAACCAAGCACAAAGAAACAAAAACTGATTATAATAGACAATAACTATTAAATATCCTTAGCGCGATTCCATTACTCAATTCCCATATATCTACATTAACCTAAATGACAAACAACCTACACACACCTAAGTTTTGCATTATTTTTGTGATGGGTAACATTGAAATTGTCTTATTGAAACATTCCATAAACAACCCTATTCAATTTTCGACTTTTTTTAAAAACATACACACACAGTCTGTTTGATATACTGAAAAATAGTACTGAATCATTACAATTTTTTAATCGGAATACTCTTCTTGCTGTTAATTTTTTTATTTTAAGAATCCTGAATGCATCACACACACACACACACACTTGAAATTCTTTCAAAAAACATACTAAAACCCCTAATTTACACTTTCGAACAAATTTCTTTGAACATCCAAAAAGACAACTTGTTAATACAGACTAAAACCACTTCTAGATCATTTTAAACGAATTGTTTAATTTGTCTCCGTCATTTTTAAATCCCTCAATTGTTATTTCATTTTCATCTCTTTTTGTTATATACGGTAATCAAAATCCCTAGCAATAAACACAACTCGATTACCACAATACTCAAGATCCTACTATTCCCTAATCTACTGAAGACAAAAATCACCAACTAGTCCCACACTTTCCAAAACCTTGAAAAATCGCTACTATACAATGAGGAACATTACTTGTGGATAATAAATACATTCTCACAAAACAAAAAAACCACATTCTTGGAATGCTTTCCCACTATAAACCTCAAGTTGCATTAGTACACCATCAATTGAAAGTTTAATTCCTCATTTGTTGACTAAGATTTCTACACAGCTAAAGTTTCAAATCCATCAGCGACACTGATGAACAACTTATCCATGTTTAGTTTTGGATACAAAATTAATAAAGCACTCTTCCACTTTATGCCTTTGCTGAATCCTTTGCATTCATGGTTATGGAAAATGTGCCTACAGTGAGGATTGGTCACTTGAGTCTCTCACAAACTATTAAGAAACCGAAGGACCACATTGCATTGACATACCCACACCCAAAGAGATCAAGAACATCTATCCTACCATCCAAAACTTCCTCTCCACAAGTTCATTCTCACAAAATCAAAAGGATGGTGTAATTGATCGATATACTAAACGAAACAAAACCAAATTTTCAACGAGAAACTTCTACGACTTGAGAAATTGGGAGGAAACATTGTCACATGCAAATGCAATAAGTCACTACAGGTTAATGTGATCTATCTTAATGCTGTTGTCCTCACACGTTTATTAGAATTCTCCCACGAAAAAGACCATCACAATCTTCGCCTACTACATTGTTAAGGCGAATTGAACAGGAAAACCAAAAAACAGACACAACAACAGTTTTAACTCTACGTGATAGTTGCAGTACCCGTTCTCTACACTTGTGATGGCGCACACCTTCATCTCCCCCATTTCATAGGGCCCTGATACATTCTTTTCAACCATGTTATGGCACCAATCAGTAGGATTCAAGCTAGAAAACTAAAACTAACCAATCAGGTATCAACACGTCCGCATTCCCAATCTCACTACTCTGGTCTCACAATCATCCTTCTTCCATTACACATTTCAATGATTATAATTATGAGAACTATGAAAGAAACGAAGGAACATCAAATCCAAATCGCTCTTCAACTCCATCTTTAACTTCTCTTTATAATTCTTTTCCACTCCTCTCGCCAACTACCTATCAAGACCTCGTGGAAAACATGGTCAACTAAAATGAAGCAATGAGATGAAAAAACAAATGATGCACTAAATACAGAAAATCACTAATGCATTCATGAGTAAAGCGAAATGGAGATTAGGAAGGTCTCTGGGAAAAACAGCTTCTTGTATATGAAAAAAAAAAAAAATTGAAAACTCTTTCGCAAGTTGGGAAGGATAAATCAAAGAAAAAGTTTAAGTGAGTGCATTGAATACACGAAAACACCTATCGATTAAGACTACTAATAACTTTTTATCTATGATCTTGGTTATGTCCTTAGCAAATGACTAGAATGTCATCTTTTATATTTGGTCTAGACTTCGTTAATTACCTCTATGACGATCATGTGGAATGATGTGTTTTTCAATTCAAAAGCTTATGCCTATGTCTCTTATAAGATGCTAATTAAATGTTTAGTTTTGCATGTCAATTGAGTTATAGCTTGCTTGATTCATTATTCTTTGGCTTTCAAGAATCTATGAATTTGATGTAAATTAGAAATTGCATTAGAAACCTGCAGGAAATCAAAAGGGTCTAGAAAATATGTCTGCAAAAGCAGACAGTTTCTTTAAATAAAGGATGGTTTCCTTAATGATAAGGAAACCGTCAGGTATTTAAAGAAACCGTCTACTGTCAGGACTAATTACGTGAACTTTTCAAAGATTCTTATTTCATTTTTTTACATCCTTACCCAAACACCTAGACAAACCCTTGAACAAATATCTAATTTTAATTCCTTCTCATGTATTAGAATGCACCAACTCAAATTTAAGTAAGCTTGATTATCCTCATTTTCATTCATACCTAATTTTTATTCCCCATATTTCATACTTTTACCCCTTTACACAATCATCTAGTTAAACCTTAGGATAATTGCCCAACCTAAACATAAATTCATTTATTTTCATGTTCCAAATCAACCTTAAATACACTAGCTCACTCTTCATATCATCTTCAAACAATGTTGTCCTCACACACACCCTTGTTCATTTCCAACATATCATTAGCTATGCCAATAATATAATCATCAAGATCACCAAGTGTGTCACCTAAAACACCATTAGCCATCAATACACCATCTTAATCATCATCCACCATGAATGAACTCTCACCCACACCATCATCACCATTTTAAGATTCCATCCATATAAATACCAAAGACATTGTGTTTCTAACTAACCCACTAAACTATAACCCTGCATCACCACAACAAATACCATTCCTTGATGAGTACTTTAACTCTCAAGCACATGCTCATCTGAATAATGAACAGTGTATATGTTGCATTAAAGCTAGAGATCAAATACAAAGCATTAGAGGCCACATCTCCTCATTCACCACTCACATTGAACAATTATTGAACAACTATATACGTTCGATCACTCCCACTCCAAACAAAACTCATCCCTACAACCCAACGATCTAAAACATCAGCATGACTAGGAACTTAATAATTATCCTTGAACGTTTGAAGCATATCCAAAAATATTTTTAAGTTTAATGTACTTTCTTATTATGTTTGCTTAGCATCCTTATGTATGATTTATCTTATGCTTTATCTTGTCCTTATGATCAATAAAATTATGTCTTGTGTTGATGTTGTGATATCTATATGTTTGGATTAAACATTCACATGTGACATAAAATAAAGGGTTACATGATTTTAATCAAATTATATATACTTGCACACTAACTTGGTTTTGTACTAAGCAACCATAGCTCGACTCCCTAGTGCCCCGATCAAGGGGGTATACACTAAGGGGAAGCATTCACATTTTAACTTATCTCCACATAGACGACACTTTTTTTTGCTTCGACAAAAAGGGGATAAGTGGTTAAACTCACTACTAAAAACTTGTTAAATTCAATTTTATGTAAATTAGTTTATATTTTGTCATCATCAAAGAGGAGAATATTGTTAATATAAATAATGTCTCAAAGCGTTATATATATTTTAAATGCTTTTTTTGTTTTGATTATAACAAAACATAAATATGTCTTATGTAAAAGTTTACGTAACAAATTTTTATTCAAAAGTTTAACTTGCTACCCGACATCACTTAAGGTATGAACAATGACTCTTAAACATGTTCTAGTAATGATCAAAGAAATATTTTGTGTCACATTTTATATGTATTGAACATTTTCTTATAATACACATCTTTAAATATTAATGAAAAATATCTCATTTAATTCAAAATTTGAATTCAGTGTTCTAGAAGAAATATTTTACCAAGATTTGCCAGTTGGCACTAAAAGAGAAAAACCAGTAGTTGTTTGTATGGACGGTTTCCTTAAATAGAGGGCAGTTTCCTTATCAAAAAGGAAACTGTCACACCGTGGGGGAGCGTGCATGGTTTTTATTGCCAATAAATAGCAACTCATTTCTCACACGATGTTGGTCATTTTCATACATTTTCCATGTACATTTACAACCACTTTAAACCCTTTTACTATGATCATTACACTTGTTTAATCTATTTGAAATGATCTAATCCTTGATCCACTTTGAGCACAAGTCAAGAACACAAGTTATCTTATAAGATACATGTTTTTAGAGTCTCGGTGTAATTATAGTAACATTTGATAGATTATGTGTATAGATCTATCTCATTACCTCCTATTTTATTTGTTTGTTTGAGAGGGTTAGTATTTACTCCTGAAAATACATAAGTGAGTGGGTTAGTATTTTAGTCCTGAAAATACTTGTGAGAGCGGATTAGTATTTTAGTCCTAAAACACTTGTGTGAGCAGGTTAGTATTTGTCAGGATCAATAATCACATCACTTACACATCATAGGATCGAAATCAATAAGGACAAAAGAGAAAGAAGAAAGAAAGAATATTAGATTAGGAAAGGGAGTGTTTGGATGGAACTTTTATAAGTGAGAAAATGTAAATGAACCAACACCCACTCCACACTTGGAGAGGGGGTATTTATACCAAGGGGAGGCCGGTCTTAAAAGGCTCTTATTGGTCCGTTTTGTATTTGCTTAATGGGCAAGGCTTGGGTTAAATTGGGCTTAAGCCCGCAATGTATACAATATTAAATAAAATAATGTAACACCCCCAAAATTTACAACGCAGCGGATTAACCACTTTGGGGAGCTACTTCATAATACATGCGCACGAGTCACATTAAACGACTTCAAAAGAGACGTTTATAAACAAAATCACATTTGATTTATTTAAAAAGATTAGAGTTACAAAGTCCCAACCAATTTAGAAAATATATTTCTAGTGAGTCACATCACGACTTGTTTTCTTAAAATTTCCATTATTGAATGTACAAAATTTCATCGAGTTCCAATCCTTGATATCCGCGTTCCGTCCCATCCGAGCCATCACAAGC
The DNA here is from genome assembly GCA_026074375.1 of Tanacetum coccineum. NCBI lineage: Eukaryota > Viridiplantae > Streptophyta > Magnoliopsida > Asterales > Asteraceae > Tanacetum > Tanacetum coccineum. Next base: position 8,008 of record BQNB010046387.1, read on the forward strand.
ACTTAAACCTAAGATACATGCTTAAAAACGTCAACAAAACGTTAAGTGAATTCATAGAGTTTTCAAGAAACAATTATAACATATAGGTTGCTCCACAAAACATTTATAACCTTAGAACGCAGTTTGGTTCTACCAAAAGCATGTATGACTTGCTAGCTAGGCAAGCCACACCACATTTCCAACTTTTATGAGCCCGTGTCCCAAACCTTAACACATTTACCATTATAGATAAATAACTGACCAGGTAGTATGCCACCACCCCTAGACTCAATACAGAATGTCCGTTAGAAGGTGTTCACCGTTAGATTCAAACCCCGGACAGTGTTGTCAAACCTAATAGATCTATTTAATGCATTCAGTGTTTACCTCCTCGGTAATTAACGATTACATGATTAATAAAATATCAATCAGGAAGCGTCTCGTCAATGAACTCGACCGTGACCTATAATTATGTCGCTCGGTTACTATATAATAAAGTACGATAGAACGATGCGTACATCACGACGATAATCGTATAAATTACACATGCGATGAGAAATCCACTTGCGCGTCCTACATCTTAACTCTTAGTATACTTTAGATACTCTATTTCTTTCAAATATATATCGTTTCACTTTATTGAAAACTTTCTATTTTTAGAAAGTTACTATTTTTGGAAAGTTACGACTTTTAGTAAGTCTGAGTATCTAAGTATATTTTTAATACCTTAGTACTTATTTACTTCATCACATTCTCACGTTCAACGATCAAACTATCAATCACCCTTTTATGAAGTTATACTTCATATAATTACAAAGTTACTATTTTTAGAAAGTCTGACCATTTGGACGTGTTAGTCCATAAAATGTTTTATTTTCCATTTATGACCATCTATTCAAGTCTCGCCATTAATATGACACTCTCGACGATACCTTTCCTTATATACTTATATGCATATATGTTCTTAATTATAAAGTTTCTATTTTTAGAAACGTCCTCGTTCATTAAAGTCGTTGTGGAAACTAGAAGGGGGGGGGGTTGAATAGTTTACATGTTTTTTTTATGTTTTAAAAGTTTACTTTTAAAAATGTCTAGATCCGAGTTATAGGTTCAACCAATTCACAATATGAACAAGCAATAACTATCTAAACTAAAACTAGATAACAACAATAATAATATAAAGAGATAAGGAAAGAAACAACCAAACCAAGATACCAAGATTTTATAATGGTTCAGCTACGAAGCACCTCTTCGCCCTACTCCACTCCCTGAGTATCCGACTTGAGATTTCACTATGTCAACAAGATCCCTTTAGGCGGAGAAAACCGTTTACACGTCGCTTACGTTATTTTCTGACACTAAGCTAAATGTCGAGTCCTAATCTTAGCTAGAACCAATCTACACTTCACAGATATTTACCACTCTACAAGATCTACACAATGGTTCACACAAATATCCGATCACACAAAAATACACAAGATACAATACAATAGAGGTTTGTTACTTAGAAGAAAGAGGAGAGGATCACTAATTAAACTCGTTCTTGACGTTACGAGTGTTCTTCTCTTGCACTTAATATGAGAGGGAAGAAATGAGACGCTGAGATTAGATCACTTGAAACAAGATCTAAGTATGTTAGTGATCAAGAGTTTTAGTGAGAGAAATAAGTTTTAGAGAGAGAAAGAAGAGACTGAAAAATTTCGTGCCAAGAGGAATAATTTTCAGCAAGGGTGGACCAGTAATGTTATAGACAGAAAAGCAACGGTAACTTGGTGGCAGTTCTTCTTTGATACCCCGGCGGTCCTCATAAATATAAGGGGGGGCCAACCTAGACTTCGCCTCCCTTTTTTGTCTTTTGTGAGGAAGGTTGTATCTGGTATGGAAGCTTCCGTTTTGGGGGGAAAATTTGAATTTTAAATTTTAAGTTTTTAAATAAAACTTTTTTTAATTAGAAAAATATATTTGTATAATTAATTTTGTGAAACTATTTTTGTAAAAATGTAATAGATGAGAGAAAATTATTTTCTTGATCACTAATCATGCTTAATGATTTGTTTGTTCATACCTTAAGTGATTAATCTTAGAAATGGAATTTTACGATTAATAATTGTAAACGTTTAATTTTATCGTAAACGTTTTTCATTTTGTTAATTTTCATACGTCGAGTGGTCAAAAAAATATAAATTGCATTTGTAGACTTATTTGTATTAACAATCTCCCCATTTTGATGATGACAAAACATAAACCTCAATTTGTATAAAATTAACAGTTACACATTATTAATCAGTTTTGTTCCATTTCTCCCCCTTTTTGTAGAATTCAAAAATGATGATCGTCGAGTTGTTGTAGGAAGAAAGAAATTGACGATATCAAGACTCCCCCTTGATGTATGCTCCCCCTTGTTCGAGGCACCAATGGATCGATCTTACGAACATTATGTGCTACAAAACAAAGTTAGAAATACAAGTGCAAGACAAATATCTTGTAAAGCAACACATGAGTTTTAAGTCACCCAAAAGAGAGTTTCATTCAACCAACAAGAAACTCATACAATAGCAAATGCAACTAATACATCTTGCAAAATAAAAGCTAGAGCTATCAAGTATTATTAATCATAAGTTTACACTACTACATCATGAGATAAGAGAAACAATACTACATAAGTCCTACATGATTCATAAAGAATGACTTTTGAGCAAAAGGTTTGGGGTGACATGTTTATGAAAACATTTGAAGACTTTTCATGGTGGAGGTGGAAAGTGTGAGATGATTGCGGTAGTGAGAAGATATTCAAGATAAGCAAACATGATGTTCATCTCATCTCTTAAAGTGAAGAAAAGGTTTTGGTTGTGAGAGCAACATATGCAAGTTTGACCCATGATAGTCATGATAGTTGTAGAAAAGAGGAGGACATTGATGGTGGTTGGGTTGTGGGGGATGGTGGTGATGGAGTGTCGTAAATGTGATTAAGAGGAGTGATTGGTGACAAAGGGAGTGTGATATCCAAAGAAGGATGACTTTGAAGTGGATGAGGGTTTAGAGGTCTAGGAGGAACATCCGAAATGTTGTCAAGCAAAGGGTTCAAATTATGAGGAGAGGTTGGATTCATGTGGAAGATTGGTGTGAAATTTGAAGTTTTGAGTGAAAGGAATAAGATGTGTTCTCTTGACTTGATGATGTTTAATTAGTGGATGTGGTTTTTGATGGTGCATTTGGAGGAGTTGGAGATGAAGAAGTTGTTGTAGGAGAAGGTGTGGTGGTGATGTAACACCCCCAAATTGGGTCGCAGCGGAATAAGGGTCCGGGGCGTGTTACTTCATAGATCAATAACACAAGATGTATATAGAACGACCAAAAAGTCGTTTAAAACTGATACATTGGATTTAACAAAGTATTGTTATAAGCCGAACTCACTTGTCCAATGTTACAAAATACAAAGATTTCTAGCCCATACTAGTTATACGTATGTATGCTGACAAAATCTTTGTCATATACGTCTTTGTATATTGATCATCAATATCTCATATGAGAATCTGCGCTTCGTATAGTAGAATTATATCGCGCCATAAATCCCCGCGTGTCACATAGTAGAACTTATATCGCTCGTCCTCATCTGCGCGTATAAAACACACCTCGCGACTTTCATCAACCGTCACATCACAACGAATCGTTTCGCGTGTCACCTTCATAGCGTGTTTGTCTAAAATCATTATTGTAAGGCACCACAAGATTTTCCATGTGTATGATAATGCAATAGTGCAAGACATCATATAATGTACATTTCGTTGCTCCTTAAGCTCATGAACTCTGATAGTGACATAAAATGTATACCGTTATAAATGGCCTAATGACACGTGTTTATTTCTATGTTAAGTGATTGTTGTTCTAAACCGCAACATCCTATGTTCGGCTGGTATAGTTCGTCTGGCCCAAGTGTAGTGATAGTAATCACCCGAACGGGGCTCGTCAATCCCCAATAGATCTATTCAAACATTCGCGCTCACAATCAGTAATTGACAGTTCATGATAATGGGCTCGATTGGTTATCGCTACTTAGGAAAACCGTAATCATAAATATAAAAGTAACCACTTGAGTCCTGTTGTAAAACAGTACATGTTTCTCACCACAAAAACTATAAAACAAAAGCATGAAAACGTTGGGGCTATGAATCTCACTTGAGTTACTGATAATCCAAATATCACAGGATAACGCGTCAAGTAATGATCGAATGCAACCTAAATGACATAGGTCGTAGAAACACTAATCGCTTGATTAACTAACATCATATACAAAGTCTATGTTAGCTTAATAATACTATGTTAGGGCTCTCATATTCAATTGAAGGTCATGTAGTGAGTATGAGGAGCTAGGGACACTTAAATCGTAAATCCAAAACTCGTCGATACGTCACCCCGAAGAGGCCTCATTATGAAACTCCTGTAATTTTAGTACTTGATAACCACATATAATTCCATATAGCTTCATCACCGTCTATTTGTAATTTAGAAATCGTTGTTATAAAGTGAAAACGTTTATAATTACAGTTTTTGTAAAACTGGCATAACTTTCGCGTTTTAAGCCTGATTTTGACGTTTCTTATGCCCACGCTTTGTTTTAGGACACGTTATCATATTGACATTTTCATAATTTGGTCCTCATGTGGACAGTATCTTTTTAATGTTAACACCAGACCTAAATATATTTTATATGTTTTTGTTATCGTGAGCTTAGGGACTTCACTTGATCCTTCTTGGTCTGATTTAAGACTCCATTGTTGTATTTGATGAGTTTTGAGGTGTGTTTGAATGAGGGTGTATGTTTCGGCTTATATAGTGCTTGTGCTTGGAAAGCCTTTGTGCCTAAGTTTTCTTCTTTACTTAGTGTCCTAGCTAGATGAGGTGACTAAGGGAGGCTAGATGGTGAGTAAGGTGAGCTAGAAAAAATAGCTATGGTGAGTTATGGGGTTTTGGTAAAGCCGTGGCATATATAGGGTGACAAGGAGGTGATTTTACAACTTGGTGTCCAAGGGAGGTGAATAAGGTACTTGTAAGGTGCTTGGGTGGTTGCTTGGTGACCTGGTGGTGATGTCATAGAGGTGCTAGTGTGCTTGGTTGGGTTGAAAATGGGTAAAAATGAAAATAAAGGGGTGACGGGTTGGTTTGATTTCAGGTTAAGGTTTTAGGGTTTTAATTTGAGTTAGGGTTAGGATTAGGGATAAATTAGGGTTTAGGATTAAGGTTAGTGTTAGTATTAAGGTTTAGGGTTTAGGATTAAGGTTTAGGGTTTAGTCTTAGGTTTAAATTGAAATTAGGGTTTTAAGGTTTCATTTAGGGTTTAGGGTTTTAAATTAGGGTTTTAGGATGAATTAAGGTTTAGTTTTAGGGTTTAAAATTCATGCATTAAGTGCTTATACCTTGTGTTAAAGTGGTAGTAGGAAACTAGAATGAATTTGGAAGTAAAATGACCTAGTTTGACTTTCTTGCATTACTGACTTGTACATTGAGCTTTAGAAAGTTGTAACTTGATTTAAGAGGGAAAATATATTCAAATGTTGTGTATTGATACTTGTACACATGCTTTAAAGGCTTGCACATTCATTTTATATATATACATTACATATAATTAGAGTTTTAATATAAACGTTAACGTTTAATGCTTGTTTTGAAATATCATTTTGAAAAGTACATTAAATGGATAATGTACTTGGTAAAATGATATTAAGATATAGAATTAACATATTAGGATGTTTACATGATGTAAACATAGATAGAGATGGCATTGATAGAGGTTGCGTGAGCTCGTTTACTTTAGAGATGCAAGTTACGTTGCATAATGAGATAACACAAAAAATTTCCCAGTAAAAAGGTGGTATATATATAATAGATGGATATTACAGTGCATCTAATTTAATAGATGGATATTTACATTGATGAAAATTATGGGTTGTTATAAAATATATTTTAAAGCAACACATTATAATTAAGTCACCCAAAATAGAGTTTCATTCAACCAACAAGCAAACTTATACATAAATAGATGGCACATAAAACATACAATAGAGCTATGATAAGAAAGAAAACATAAATTCATAAATTACAGTACAATCTAAGCATACAAAGGAGATAAGTCCTAGATGATTCATGATTCATAGGAGATGACTTTTGACCAAAAGATTTTAGGGTGACACGTTTATGAAAACATTTGAAGATTTTTCAAGGTGGGGGTGGAAAATGGGAGGTGATTACGGTAGTGAGAAGATATTCAAGATGAGAAAATATAATGTTCATTTCATCTCTTAAAATGAAGAAAAGATTTCAGTTGTGAGGAACATATGCATGTTGACCCATGATAGTCATGATAGTTGTAGAAAAGAGGATGGTCCATGATAGGTGGTTGAGGTTGTGGTGGAGAGGGTGGTGATGGAGTGTCATGAATGTGATCAAGAGGAGTGATTGGTGACAAAGAGAGTGTGATATCCAAACAAGGATGACTTTAAAGTGGTTGAGGGTTTAGAGGTCTAGGAGGAACATCTGACATGTTGTTAAGCAAAGGGTTCAAATTATGAGGATAAGTTGGTTCATGTGAAGATGGTGGTGAAATTTGAAGTTTTGAGTGAAAGGAAGAAGATGTGTTCTTTTGACTTGATGATGTTTGATTAGTGGATGTGGTTTTTGATGGTGCATTTGGAGGAGTTAGAGATGAAGAAGTTGTTGTAGGAGAAGGTGTGGTGGTGATATCTTCATCACTAGATATGTTGACAAATAGTTATCTAGGAAGGATTATGGTGAGTTTGATTTTCTTGGAAGGGTTAGATGAAGAAGCATTGGTGGAATTCATGGTAGAATGGTGTGAGGAAGATGAAGATGATGATAGAAGTGGGGAGGATGACTTATTTAATTAGGGAAGAAAAGATCAAAGTGGAAAAGCATGAGAGTTGAGTTTTTGGATTCCAAAAGTGGTTTAGTAAAATGCAGAAGGTTTAGCTGGGTCTAAGAAAGAATAGTCAACTGCACAGAAAATCAAGAGCCACAGTGAAAATTCCATGACTTCTGATGGCGGTCCCATAAATACCTGGCGGTCCCATAAATACCTGGCGGTCCCATATATATTAGGGGGTTGCCCAATAGTTATGGGGGTCGTTCTCTAGAGACAGGAAATTTTTTTAGTTTCTTCTGATTTTTTGTAAATCCTGTACAGAGACAGTTTCCTATTTTTCTTATCATGAATCATCTAAAAATATAACTTTTGATCAAACGCGCAAAATCAAGTAACTAAGTTCTATTTATGTAAGACATGGAATGCAAATTGGACTAGTTTATAAACATGCATAATATCATTAAAAGTAACCAAGGTGTATCAAGGTGCATGCAAGCATGGGTTTTGGATGATAAAATTGAACGATCATCCAAGGCAAGTAATGTTGCCCGTACTAAGTTGCTAGTAAATAGCATAAGTTTAATAATTCCCAACAAATTAGTATATAATATAGATAATACTGTCATAAAGTAATTTCCCCCATAGCTTACTTCTTCATGTTTCTCCACAATCTTCTTAGACTTATTCCGATTGACCTTACTCTACCACACTACTCATCTCGTAATTATACTTGACGGTTGATGATTTCGGTTTGGCGGGTGTAAAATGATTCTAAGTGAGGGTCAATATTAGGTGGGTTTTGAAAAACTTAAGGAACTTGATTGGTTAAAGAATTAACATAACGAATGGGGGAGGGAGTGCTTGCATACGAGGTCCCTTCACCATTTCCATCATCATCATCATCATTAAGATGAGAAGAAGATGGTTGGTCAAAGGCGGAAGAAGAAGAAGTGGAGTGACAACCTCTTCTCGTGCGATGATCCTATCTAGGCTTTCGCTCTAGTTGAGCGGAAAGAGGATTCATGACACGATCGTACAAGACATAAGACTCATTTTGCAATTCAGGATTTTCATCAAAGATGAATTTAAACAAACGGGTTAATAGCATACCATAGGGTAGAATTAACCTAGCTTGCTTAGTAACCCACTCCATTTGTTTTGCTATGTAATAGGCGAGATTGAATTTCTCAGAGTTTGCGACACAATAAAGCATGTAACAAAGACACGCGGGAACGTGATCCCGATTACCGCCTAAACAAAAAATATTTTCCCAAATTATTTGTTCCAAAGGTTTCAAAGTTAACACAATTTCACGAGTGAGAATTTGATAATCTTGAACCTCAACTTCTTCTTGATGACGGATGCGAGTGACTTGACCTTCTCGATCTTCTTGAATATACGAGATAATATCATCAGGAGAAGGGAGGTTGGTTTGATACAGGCCTTCCGAAGGAGCACCATATACTAACTCATTAAGTGACCATCTGTTAGTAAAGACACACGTACCCTCACAAGGTATGTCAAGAATTTAAGCAAATTCTTCAAGAGAGTAAGAAATTTTTTTATTTTGAATAACAAATTCCATAAACATTTGACCTTCGTCAGAATAACTCAATCGATATTGACTGTAAAATTCAAGAATGAAACAAGGACAGACTTGTTCATTGATTTGAAGAAGATACTCAAACTCGACAGAATGGAACAAATATCGAACATAGTTTAGATCCGTAAAGGTATCAAAAACCACCCGACCCTCATGAATATAGCGTTCTTCAAGGTTTCTTAGTTTTTATTTTATTGGAGTACGAAATTCATGTGAAATTTTAAGGATATAATGTCTTGTATTTTTGTAGTCTTCAGATGATTTGCGAGGCATGATTTCCTAAAAGAAAATAAAGTCACATTTTATTACTTTTTACTTGTAATATGTCATGAGCATTGTTTCTAGTGTGTGCCTAAATGTGACAAATGTGGAGTAACGATTAACTCGACCTAAACATAAATCCTAAGAGTTAATCCAAACGCTCCTTAGTTTGATTTTGCTCATTCAAACAAGTCGAAAAATACATATGAATTATGTATCTCGAAATTTGTTCATGAGATCATTATGCATGTGTTTGAAAACGTTTTTAGGTTGTATTAACAATGCATAACCACAATTTTATTATGTTCCTAGCGTGAGTGATTTGAAAATAAAATTGGGGTTTTGGTTCAAAATCAATTTTTCTACAAACTCACTAATATATGCAAATCCTATGTCTATGGGTAACATATTAGTTATACATTGTATCCTAGTAGTCCTAATTGTATGAAATTGAAAGAAAAATAAAAAAAATCCTAATTTTAATTTTTGGTGTTCATCATGAACCCTAGACTCAAATTGATAGAAAATGGATGAAATGACTTACAATAGTTGATCTTTAAGATGTTGTGAATGATTATAGGTGTTGATTTGGTCTTCAATTAAAGTTTTAATGGGTGATTTTGAGTTTTTGAGTGGTTTTGGTCGTGTTCGTCACTTGCAGCACGAAGAGGGGTGTTTGTTTTTGTGGTTTGAATTTTTTTGACTAAGTGTAAAATATGGGAGTCTGCTGATGGCGGTCCCATAAAGTTTGGCGGTCCCAAATATATTAGGGGGCCGCCTATGGTATGGGGGCCGCCCTCAGTAAAGGGGTTTAGACTTAGTTTTTGACAAAAATTTTACGAAGAGGAGTGACATTTTAATTTGCCTTGTTGGCGAATTGAATAATGCAAAAGAACTTCGGATGGAGAGTAATTAAGATTGGTCAGTACACGGAATGGAACACATACTAGAATTGAGACAGAAGACAAGAGAAGCGGAACTAGTAATGATTTATGAATGTGTTCCATCATTCCTAAACCACGACGTAGATAGTTAAACGATTCACGTTTAAGGGGTGTTTGTCAGAATGGTCGGCGAGTTGTTGAACGGGACGAACACTTTTCGATTGAGATATGTCCTTTTTGGACATTATCACGAAGAAAGTGGTGACGAATTTTGATGTGTTTGGTTCAAGAATGTTGCACCGGGTTTTTGCTAAGGTCAATCGTGCCTTTATTGTCGCACATGATCGGGACGTCATCGAGTCGAACGTCGTAGTCGATAAGAGCTTGTTTCATCCATAGTGCTTGTTGACATGCCTTTCCGGCGCTTACGTATTCGGTAGTGGATATAGCAAGAGCGGTTTGTTTCTCGAGAACCAAGATGTCAAACAACAGTCCCACGAACGTAAGAAAATCGCTAGTGCTGTTTTCGATCCACAAAACCTCCCACATGATCCAAGTGCATATACTACTGTTTCTATGCCGGTCCCCTTAGGATACCATAATCCTAAGTGCGTAGTGCCTTTAATGTATCAGAAGATACGTTTAACCGCTTCAAGGTGAGAGGTTTTGGGAGCCTCTTGGAAGCGGGCACAAAGGCAGACACTAAACATGATATCGGGCCTACTTGCCGTTAGGTATAATAAACTACCTATCATGCCTCGATACTTGGTACTATCTACCGACTCACACTCTTCGTCTTTCGTGAGTTTGGTATCGGAGGACATGGGGGTTTTCATTGGTTTAGATTCTTCTAAGCCAAATTTCTTAAGCATTTCTTTAATATATTTAGATTGATTAAAGAAAATACCATCTTCCATTTGTTTTATTTGTAGTCCAAGGAAGAAGTTAAGTTTATCTCGAACTCGTCATGCATGATTTTGGCAAATTCATCACACATGTCTTGACAAGTCGAACCGAATATGATGTCATCGACATATATTTGAACGATGATGAGGTTTGAACTTCTCTTCTTAGTAAAAAGAGTGTTATCTACCATTCCTATTTTATATTCATGTTTAATAAGGAAAGCTTTTAATCTATCATACCAAGCTTTGGGTGCTTGTTTAAGACCATATAAAGCTTTCTTTAGTTATTTTAGAATAAATGATCCAGTTTTACAAATTCGAATGAATCCAGGAGGTTGGCCACATATACCGTCCTCATTAATAAAACGTTCAGGAATGGACCTTTTACATCCATTTGGAACTAGTTTAAAATCTAAAGCATAATCATAATCTAATAGTAACCTAATATGACATCAAGTCTATCAACTGGGGCACAGTTTTCATCAGAATCGATGCCCTTGTTGATTATCCTTGAGCACTACCTAGCCTATTTTGAGAAACAATACCGTTCTCGTCTAACTTATTTCTAAACACCCACTTATTTCTTATAATTGTCATATTCCTAGGTTGTGGAACTAACTCCCAAACATCGTTAGCAATGAATTGATTTAATTCTTCTTGCATAGCGACTATCCAACTATCATCGGTTAAGGCTTCATTCACATTCTTTGGTTCTATAGTTGATATAAAACAAAAGAAGTTACTTTGGTTTTGGGCTTGTGATCTAAGGGTTCTTTGATTAAGGTTTCCTATGACATTTTCTAATGGATGGTTCCTAGAATCCTTATTATTGACTATTTTGTCATTCTCTAAAGTTTCATCCACAATGTCATTTTCTAGGTTTTTCTTTTCGGTAACCTTAATTGCTTCTTCTTCATCTAAGTCATCATCCACCACGGGTGATGTCTTAGAGGGTGGAGGAGTTTCATCGAATGTCACGTTAAGTGATTCTTTGACTTTCTTAGTGTGTTTATTTGGGTTAAACTTTGTAAGGTAGTCTTTAGTGTTTAGAATGAAGCACTTGCTTCCAAACACTCTAAAGTAATCTAACGTAGGTTTCCTACCTCTTAAGAGTTTGTATGGTGTTTTTCCTAAGATGGCTCTAATTAGGATTCGGTTGAGAATGTATGTTGAAGTGTCTACTGCGTTACACCAAAACTTTTGTGGTAACGATTGCTCATTCAACATAGTCCTACTCATTTCTTGAAGTGTCTTATTTTTCCTTTCAACCACGCCATTTGACTGAGGAATGCGTGGAGCTGAGAAGTTATGTGTAATACAATTGGTATTACAAAACTCTCCAAATTGCACCTTATTATCAAATTCCCTACCATGGTCGGTTCTTATTGACACTATTGTACATCCTAATTGGTTTTGAATTTTCTTACTAAATATTTCAAATTGATCGAAAGCTTCAGTTTTGTCCTTAAGGAATCTAGTCCAAGTATACCTAGAGTAGTCATCTACTATGACTAAGGTGTAGCGGTTTCCTCCGTAACTCCGTACGGCGGATGGACCGAAGAGATCCATATGAAGGAGTTCTAAGCATCTAGTCGTTGAGACTATATTCTTAGCCTTATGACTAGCATGAGCTTGCTTTCTAATTTTGCAAGCATCACAGAAGTGTTGATCAAACTTAAGCTTAGGTAAGTTTCTAACTAATTCCTTAGATGCTAACGATTGAATGAGACGCATATTTGCGTGACCTAATCTCCTATGCCACAACGTAGAGTTTTCATCAATCGTTGCAAGACAAATTTTGTCTTTTGGTTTATTTCTTAATTTCATCACGTTTAAGCCTTTCTACCTAATACCTCTACCTATAACCTTACCGTCCTTATTGATTTCACTATCATGTTCAGGGAAAGTTACTCTACATTTAAAAATTGTACCTTTACCAATGATGTTACCGTGAAGATTACTACCAAAAATGACATTACCTTCGTTGTATGCCTTGTAGGTTGAGAAGGGCTTTTGGTTACCCGTCATGTGTTTAGAGAAAAGTTATCAACCTGTTTCTACATTTATCTATTTTTGAGAGAGTCATTAGAAATCGTACCTTTGCACTGAATGTTACCGTAAGATTAAACAACTTTATATTGCATTCATACATGTCGAGCTTCAGTGTCATGAGCTTAGGGAAACGTAATTACATTTTGTGATGGGTGCACAGGTTGTATAATCACGGAAAAATCTTGCGGTCCTGATTTATACATAAACAAACCTATGAATTCACCAACTTTATGTTGACGTTTTTAAGCATGTTTTCTCAGGTCAATGAGGTACAAGAGCAAAGAGATACATTGGTGGTCAATCATTTTGGAGTCATTGTATAAAGATTTAGAGGCATTACATTTTGGGAATATTTGTTATGATCTAAAATCTTTACATTTTCAAGGATGAACAAGTTAAGCTGTTGAGCTTTTGTAACAACATTTGTTTAATCCAATGTATCATTTTCAAACGACTTATTTAGAGGTCGTTCTCTCATGTCTTGTGCAATGGTATTATGAAGTAACGCCCCAGAACGTCATTTCCGCTGCGACCCATTTTGAGGGTGTTACATTTGGTTTTGTTTACAATGATGTGTTTTGGTCTAGGACCAAAAATAGATTTTTGAAAAGACACACTTTTCTCAGATCCAGGCATTGCTGGTGGCAGTCCCATAATTATTTTGAGGGCCGCCTGGGCACTTTGGGGTCGCCCATATTTATGGGACCTCCATCAGAGGACACCTTTTTATGAGCTTTTACAAATTTTATTTCTTTAGTTCCACTAGATGATGCTTCAAATGAATTAAACCCTAAACCTAGTTTATAACCAGAGGGTTTTTGATTACTTAATATTTCATTTAAGCAATGTGTACTCTTTTCAATTTTATTTAATCTAGTGGATTCTTCTTTTAGTTTTTCATTCTCAATTTTAAGCGTATGACACTTTGCACAATCGAGATCAACTCCTTTATTTTTCTCGAGTGTGGATAATTTATCTTTTAATTCTCTAAGCTCGTTTTCTAGACTATTTCTTGTGGCTTTTAACTTTTTGTTCTTAGTGATTACTTTAGACTCATTTTGCATAACTTATCATATTCGTTGTCTAAAGTTAAATCATCAATTGATGAGTTTTCATCACTAAAGTAAGATGATTCGGAACATACCTCACTTGATGCATGAGCTACAAGACACGTTTCGTTTTTGACCTTCTCATCATCTTCTTCACCGCTATCGCTCCAAGAGCCTCCGACAAAAGCTCTTTGGTTCTTATCTTTCGGTGGTTTTGGACATTCTCCAATAAGATGATTCGGGTCACCGCATCTAAAGCATTTTCTATCACTTTTACCGTTCTTGTCATCACGGCTTCTTTGGAACGTCTTTTTGTCATTCCGAGGTTGTCTCACGAATCTACCTCTTCTTTTAAAGAACTTCTTGAAGTCTCTTACCGCCATGGCGTACTCTTCGTCTTCGCTACCGGAAGTCGAACACTCTTCATCACTAGATTCTTTCTTAGCCTTTAAAGCAATAGATTTCCTTTCAACTTTTGCTTTGACTATTTCAGAATCTTTCTTGATGATCATTTCATGAACTTTGAGGTTCTCGATAAGTTCATCAAGAGATAGTGACGTTAAGTCTTTCGACTCTTCAATCGCCGTGACCTTTGCTCTCCATTTAGGATGTAGAGCCCTAAGAAACTTCCTTACGTAGTTCTTACTAGAATAACCTTCATCAAGAGCTTTAAGACTAGTAATAATAGTATTAAATCTAGCAAAAGCACTATCTATAGATTCGTCTTCGGAAATGACGAATTGTTCATATTGTTGAACCAAAAGGTCGATCTTATTATCTTTGACTTGGCTATTACCTTGATGGGTGATTAACAAAGTTTTCCAAATTTCTTTTGCCGTGTTACACATGAAAATTCTTTCATATTCTTTTCTTGGCAAAGCATTGTAAATAACCATTTTGGCTTCATTATTTTTCGCAAGTCTCTTTTTGAGATCATCGGTTTGTTTTTCAAAAGGGATAACCTCATCTAATTTGGTTTTCGAATTTTGTACAATAGGTTGAAAATCAACATTGGTAATAACATGCCAAAGATCTAGATATTTTGATTTAACATACGTCTCAAATCTATTTTTCCAATAAATAAAACTATCGCTTTCAAAGAGTGGTGATCTTTACATAGATTGCCTTTCTAGATATTTTTCAGAATCCATAGATCGATCCAAGCTTTAAAATACTGTATATTTTAAAAATCTTGAGTGACCTTTCTCCTGATACCAATTGTGGAAACTAAGGGGGGGGGGGAGTTTACACGTTTGTTTTACGTTTTAAAAGTTTACTTTCAAAAATGTTTAGATCCGAGTTATAGGTTCAACCAATTCACAATATGAACAAGCAATAACTATCTAAACTAAAACTAGATAACAACAATAATAATATAAAGAGATAAGGAAAGAAACGACCAAACCAAGACACCAAGATTTTATAGTGCTTCGCCTACGAAGCACCTCTTCGCCCTACTCCACTCCCCGAGTATCCGAATCGAGATTTCACCATGTCAACAAGCTCCCTTTAGGCAGAGAAAACCGTTTACACGTCGCTTACGTTATTTTTCGACACTAAGCTAAATGTCAAGTCATAATCTTAGCTAGAACCGATCTACCACTTCACAAGATACACACACTCACAAGATCTACACAATCGGATCTACACAATATCCGAATCACACAAATAAACAAAATAAATACAATAGAGGTTTGTTACTTAGAAGAAAAGAGGAGAGATCACTAATTAACACTTTGTTTCTTGACGAATACGAGTGTTCTTCTCTTGCATTTGAATGAGAGGGAAGAGATGAGAAGAAGAGATTAGATCACTTAAAACAAAATCTAAGTATGTTAGTGATCAAGAGTTTTAGTGAGAGAAATAAGTTTTAGAGAGAAAAAGAAAAGACTGAAAAATTTCGTGCAAAGAGGAATTATATTCAGCAAGAGTGGACCGGTATTTATAGACAGGAAAAGCCAACTGGTGGCGGTCCTGGCGGTCCCATATATATAAGGGGGCCTCCAGGCCTAAAAGGGGGCCGCCACCTAGACTCCGCTCCTTTTTTGTCTTTTTGTGGGGAAGGTTGTATCTGGTGTAGAAGCTTTCGTTTTGGAGTGAAAATTTAAATTTCAAATTTTAAGTTTTTAATAAAACTTTTCTTTTAATTAGAAAATATTTTGTATAATTAATTTTGTGAAAATCTTTTGTAAAAATGTAATGGATAAGAGAAAAATATTTTCTTGATCACTAATCATGCTTAATGATTTGTTTGTTCATACCTTAAGTGATCAATAATCTTAGAAATGGAATTTTACGATTAATAATTTGTAAACGTTTAATTTTATCGTAAACATTTTTACATTTTGTTATTATCAAAACGTTGAGAGGTCGAAAAATATAAATAACGTTTTTAGACATTATTTGTATTAACAATCTCCCCCTTTTTGATGATGACAAAATATAAACTCATTTTGTATAAAATTAATAGTTACACATTATTAATGAGTTTTGTTCCATTTCTCCCCCTTTTGTCGAATTCAAAAAGGATGATCGTCGAGTCTCTAACCTAGACACGTAAAAAATCTGTCACATTCCAACGCATCCGCCGATGAAGCATCCTTATTTACTTATTATATCTATCTTAGGGATTTAAAGAAATGGTGAACTTGTTAGCTCAAGGAGACTTTACGCCACTTACTGCTTAACTGTGAAAATTTCATACACTATAGTCCACTAACCAAGTCTTTACCATTTAATCGAGAACCATACCGTTGATACCAAGGTTACCTTAGGTCAACTAAGCTCAAACAGATCAAAGGGCAAAGATAGTCGTTAATTGTGATCGAAAAGTAGCGTTGAAACATCCTATTGTCTAGATGATAAATCACTATATGAGAGAGCTATCCTGGCCATCTAGTTTACGTGTCCGTATCACTAGATCCATTTAATGATAGGGTCGCAAACAAAAACCAACGTAAACAAGTAATATTGATAAACATAAACAACAATTCAATGAAAATTTAAGAAATCGAGATAAACAAAACCAAACATTAAGAACTTCATATAAATCTAATACCCGAGAGTAATAGCCTTCAAACGTCAAGATAATAACAAAAGTAATGATTTAGCCAAGGTAAACTAACCGATTTAAACGAATGATACAAAAACGAACTTTAACAAGAAGTATAAGGAAATTACACGTTGTCTCCTATGGAAATTAATTGCTTGCTCGACTCTTCTTTCTGCTCTTTTTTCCACTCCTTTGAAAAACGACTTTTATTGGTGTTTAGGAATTGAGAAATAAGATTTAGTCACACTTAAAAACTCGTTTTTATGAGATTTTTAATTTATAGGGAACTAGAGTCGGTTCGTTACGGCGTATCCAAAGTCTTGGAAACGACGTATTGGGGGTTTCTTAGAGTATAGGACCACGCTTGATATCTTCCAGAATATTTATTCCATATAGTTTGAATATGGCGAATTGCCTTCATCTGGAGTACGGCGTATTAGGATCTTTTCTCCTTCGTGGTCTTTGGTTAGTGGGCAGTCACAGATCACGCGTATCTTCTCTTCTCTTTCTTACTCTCCATTATCTCTCTCTTCCTCTCTCTCTCTACTTAATTGGATTTGTAGCCTTGTATGATTAAGCGGCGTATTGTTGTCAAAACATTAATCTTCAAATAACTTCGTATAAGCTTCAGAATGCGTGCCAATTAGTCAATCATCACCAAGAACCTATAATTTACTAGCAATTCACAAATATAAACGATTAAGTTAACAATTCTTTTGCAATAATATATACAACATGGTTAATTACAAGGATTAACTGATGCTAAAATAGAACTTTATTTGATGTTATGAATTTTAAATAGAAGAAATTGTCGTATTCGTATCTGTGGTGGTGTTGATGGCCGTGTAGTTTAAATAATAGTGGATAAGAAAATATTTGGATTGATTAATGAGCCAATTTTAATTTAAATAGTATTTGTTTGTCCAGTTATTGTTAGAAAACGTTTAAAACCGGATAACAAATGCACATCGCAAAATATAGTCAAATAGTACCGAGCCATCACATTTTTACGACTCAGACTCTAAAGCACTTTGATGTAAAACGACGTTTCAGACAACTTTTTAGTTTTAGACGAGACTTGAAACCCATCAGGAAATGACGATTTTGCCCTTGCAAGAATCTGTCAGTTTTTAATATGGGAAATGCTAACAACAACCCTAAGGGTTGTCGTTAAGCATATAATTTTTATTACAATACAATTCATGAATGATTTTGATTGGAAGATATCTTGAAAAAGGAGGAGATAATTCCGGAATTAGGGAATGCACAATTAATAGTTGATTGTGATTGGTTGAATTTTATTCTTACAAACAATTGTAATAAAATAAAAATTCTTAACCACAACCCTTAGGGTTATCATTAGCAAAACCCTTTTAATATATATACTTTATTTTTCTAACCATCGGCTTGGCCTAACTTATTCGTTTCAAATCGTTAAATTCTGAAATTTACATGTCAAAAGCAAAATGGCATTCTAGACAACTTTCGTGCTTCGCCGGAAGGCCAAAACGGATTCGAAAGTGGTCATTTTACCCTTTTTCGATTCAGATCAGATTTACTAATTAAACAAGTGCTGAAACTTTAATATAAAATTTTCCAAACTTCTTTTGGCTATAAAAACTTCGTTTTTGAGAGTTACGGGACGATCCACCTATCAAAACATTCACTAGGACAAACTCTATCATATTTTTAAATCAAAAATCAGTTTTTAAAATTTCTCGACCCTTGAAATCCGAGCCAAACTTTCTGCTCGAATTTATACTTTTCGAAACCCTTCAAAACCACATTTTTGGTTTCCGACAACCTCGAAATGCTATCAAATAGCCTATTTTTATCATCCAATATCATTTCTAATATAGTCTAACGCAAGATTCTCGGATTTCATCACATGCAATAATCAAAACGCAATACAAAAATAAGAATAACATTACGACAACGTAATTAAAATACTTACAACCAATCACGAAATCTTTTCGGCTTTCCCCTCTTTTGACCGAGTTCGGATGCAAACCCAACAACCAAAACCGAACCTTTTCCAACAAAACCAAGCTTCTAATAATGATTATCTACCCACGATAAACCCACTTATCAACCGAAAACACTTGAATCAAACCCGAACTCCAACTTCAAAAATACTTATTGCATGTATGATTTTCTTAGTGGAATAGGTTTAGTTTTTTGTGGGGATTAAGAAGATATAAACGGATCGTCTTGCATGTAAGTTTTCTGGCGACGGCGGTGGTGGCCGGTTGGAGCAAGAGAGAAAAATGGTGGAGTGTGTGTGTTTTATAAATGAAAAGTGAAGTAAATATGCTTTATATACTGGCACTACTTTGGTCATTTGGCAAAAATAGTCCTTCCTTATTTTCTTCTTTAGATTTTTGACACACATATCTTTTACTTAAATAAAAACCGATAACCATGGCTCGGGATTACACTTCCGAGACCATTTTTATTTCCGTCACACTTTTATTCGTTTAAAACATTTACTTAAAATGTTAAATCACAAAAAATCAAAACTCTTGACACGCTTTTACAAAAATTCGAGGGAAAAGCCACAAAACATAAAAATAAAATAATCACGCTCACGAAGCAAAATATAATTTTTTTTAACTTTCTCAAACGTTAAAACGAATAGAAATTTCAAACACGGCTTGTGAAATAGCCAAAAATAATGATTTTTATCAAATCGTCCGGCACGAGGAATGATTATTCCAAATCAAATGTAGAAAATAAATTGTGGCTCGAGATAATCGTCGACCTAAAACTCGGGTTAGACTCATAGTGGGCTAATTCATGAATTGAATCAAATTGTTTGATTTTAAAGAGTCACACTCTTTCACTTTAAAGGACCTAAGCTAAGAAAGAGGCATAAGTCATCGCTTCAAATCCGAGAAAGGGCTTTTTTTAGTTTTGGAATGTTCATTATGATAAGTAGTCGATTAGGAGAACTGCTATGTCACAACAGGGTATACTCTTCCTCATGTTTCATTATTCGTATTTTATGTGCTGGGACATAAATATTCTACCTATTATGATATGAATCGCCAAAGTCTTCCTACTTCTCAATTGTTCCAACAAGATCAGTCAGTGGATCTGAATTGAATCATGACTATATAAGTTATTCTTAAGAGATTCAATATAGATGAAATCGTAGAAGCGGACCTTTTATTCTACCCACCTTAAGGGAGCGCTGTCCCGGTGCTCAATCTTACTTACTCGTCCTAAACTCACTCACAGAGATATAGGCTTTCATCTTCGAACGAACTCATGCGTTCTCACGCGACGGGTACGCGACGTTACACTCGCTAAATACGAGGCAAAAATCAACACAAAGCAAATGATAAATCTACCAACGAAATATGAATATATATATATATATATATATATATATATATATATATATATATATATATATATATATATATATATATATAGATATATAAATATAATAATATATATATATATATATATGTATGTGGTGTGTGTGTGTGTATGTAAATAAATAAATAATACAAAATATAATATATATAACATATATATATATACATATATATATATATATGTATATATATATATATATATATATATATATATATATATATAATCGCTTTTATCAAAAGAGAACATAAACAAGCCATGGAAATATCCGGGAAAAATCATCACGTCGTTTTCAAAGGAAGACTTTAAACGAAAGATCAACCCAAATCTTAGTTTGGTGATCACGCTAACAAAACAAAGTGCACATCGCTACACAAAACCAAAACATACGTCGCTAACCAAAACCAAAACATATGTCGCCCTCCCGGTCTTATTTAATAATGCACCACCATTTGCGAAAACATTCCGGAGTACATATGACTCCACCAAACGCATTATAGCACTACTACACATAACTACATAATCACATAAGCACATATCCACATAATTGTATATTCGTCATTTTATAATGGCTTTCCATTTTGGCCTAGCTTTACTTAGGCATTTTATCATGCTTGCTTATAATTAAGCCTTAGCAAAAAATTTCACATACCATGCTCGCTTACTATGAAGCCTTAACAAATAACCCATAGGTAGGCGTACCCATTCATTCAAAACTTAATGCCATATTATTGGCAACACTAAAGCGATTATTCAAAAATTTATTCGAGCATCAAGGATTCAATACCCGTGCTTTTCAAAGATGAAGATTTCAATTGTCTCTTATTAGACGATTATCCTAATTGGTTCAATCCCAATACATCCTATCAGTCATCAGACATATAGACTGATCACATCTAGGCCACAACGCACATTCGTTAGACAATTTCTTCTAAATTCCCGACTTTGTTCCCTTTGACTCGAGGCGTAAGCTATTCCGATTTATCAGTGACCGGATGTTCGCCACGAATTTACTAGAGTTTCAAATCATTAGATCCTCTACACCATTTCGATCCTGTTTGTCAAGAGTAAGAGATACTACAACCCAACTTTGAGTCAGGCGACACGTAGCTCACTAACCTATACTCGGGCAAACAAAGATAAGTTCGTAAACAACATTACTACTACTTTTCATTTCGGGGAAAGAAGTCTCTTTCACGGCCGTCAGTATCTACAACAAAAACAATACTCACTATTGATGTAGGAGAAGTCTTCTTTATTTCACACATCTAATATCGGGGTTATCATAACTCTACTTTTATCCACTTTGGCAGTCTTATGACCCAAAGAAGACCTTTTCTTAGTGTTGGTATCAGGTTTCTTGGTATCCCACCATCTAACCAACTTTACCCATTTTTAAATCCTATAAACCACAAAGATAAATCATAACATTTCAACACCCTACCACAATGGCACTCAAACGCTACAATATGAGCCTTCGAGAACTTGCCGATACACGACAAGCATAGGTTTGAATCTGACTTCGATACTAAGTCTTGATAAACAAGCAACTGGTCCACCTCTAGGCGACCTAGAAAACTCCATAGTCCTCCTAAGCTTAATTACGACCGACTAGTTTCATAAAAATCTCTTCCACAATGTCATGTCCAAAGTGACCTTCTAAGTCACTACACCAAATTTGAAAACTTCATCATCTATAAAAATACTTTTGGTTTGGAGTAGCATAGAATTTCCCAGATGGTTCAAAATACGCATGCTTGAGATGGAATAAATTTTTTTTTCAAAACTTTAAATGATTCTTGAGTCCAAAATCATTGATTAGTAAAATGTCATCATTGTTGATAAAAATAACGTCCTAAAACATTATTAATAATTTTTCCACATCTTTACGTCTAGATAATCAACAAAATATAAAAACGTTCAATGTAAAATTAAACATAAACAAGTACTAGTAGTAATTTTTATTTCGAAATTAATATCACTTAAATGTATGAATAAATTAAAATGACTATAATGCATATTATGATCAAAGGAAATTTTAAAATTCAACCTCACACTTTTATAAAATGTTTGTAAACATTTTTATTAAAACGTTACAAAATATTTTTTCTTAGAATTAAAAGAAATGTTTTATTCAAAATAAACATTTTGAAAATTTAAATTTTCGGACCTAAAACGGCTAGAAAAGTTCCAGAAAATTCCCCTACACAAAAGACAAACTGGGAGCCCCTAGTCTAGGGCGGCCCCCTTAAATACACGCGCCCCCTCAATATTAAGGAGATCGGCCCACGACTATTTAAAGACCGCTCATAGGTAGACACACCTTTATTTTGTCCTACTAAAATACTGGACTTTTCCTCACTATTGTCCTCACCTTTTGGCACTCATTCTAACTGTTCCTAAAAACGCCCACACATCTCATAAAATCCTTTGACATCTAATCATAAAAGCTTTGTTTCTTCTAATAAATACCAAGCTCCGAATTCCTCAAGTGCAAGTGAATAATACTTCCATCATCAGTGAAAATATTACCACCTTTGGGCTGTTCCCAATCTTATTGCATCCATATCATAACTTTAAATCATTTTGTAAATCTTATAAAGTTGTGTAGTTGTTAGATCTTGTGATTGTATAAAGAGTATTAGATCTTGGTGATCTTTCCTAGCATGTTAGTTAGTTTGATTATAGTATGAGGCTTGGTGAAGTAGTGGTGTGAAAAAACTAAGGTATAGAAGAAGTTGTGAAGTCGAGAAGTCAAGTTTGTTTTATAAAGTTATGAAGTTGTGGTATATTGTTCTAGACTAAAGATTAGAACTCGAACATCTAGCTTAGTGTCGAAAAATCAAGATAAGCGAAAGTTGTGTAATATTTTCTCCGCCAAAAGGGAGCTTGTTTGACATAAGAAAAGAGAAACTCTCGAGTTGGTTGCTCGAGGAAGTAGAGTAGGACAGAAGAGTGTGATTTCGTTACCCCAAACCACTATCAATCAATCCCCGCGTAGTAGTTTTGATTGTTCTTGACTCCTATCTCTTGTCTTACATTATATTTTTTCGTACTATCCTATTGATTGTTAGAATAAGTATATTGTTCATATTGTGAAACTGTTGAATTCACATAAAGTCAAATCTATAATTTTTATAAACACTTTAAAACCTTAAATTAAAAAGTGGTAAACTATTCAACCCCCCTTCTAGTTTTTTACAATTGGTATCAGAGCCACGTTAAACAAGATTTTTAAAATAAATTGTATTTTAAAACTTGAATCAATCTATGAAATCGGAAAAATATTTTGAAGGGCAATCTATGCAAAGACCACCACTATTTGAAAGTGATGGATTTATTTATTGAAAAAATAGATTCGAAACATATGTGAAGTCAACAGATCTAGATCTTGGCAAGTTATACGATGTGTGAATTTTCCTCCTATTCAAAAATAATTTCTCCGAAACTAAAAAGGATGAATTGTACCTTTTCATAACAAAACGATAAACTTAAAAAGAAACTTACAAAAATAATAAAGCTAAAATGTTATTTTTAAATGTTTTGCCACGAAAAGAAATACGAAAGAATTTTTATGATCAAACGCGCCAAAAGAAAATATTGGATACTATATTATCATCATACAAGGTAATAAATCAAGTCAAAACTAACAAGAATAATCTTCTATATTCAACAATAGAATAATTTACAATTACAAAGATAAATCAATAGATAAGCCTTTTGCAAAATTTAACATATTGTTTACTCAAAGTCAAAAAGCACTTGATGAAGGTTTTTCTAGCAAAGAATTATGTAGGAAGTTTCTTAGGGCAAATACTCCAAAATGGGCGCGCGAAAAGTCACGGCTATTGAAAAATTCAAAGAATCTAACAACCTTAACCTCTAGACAAACATATAGACACTTGAAATTTATGAAGAAGTAATAAAGAAAGATTCCAAAACGTTCAAAAGCAAGAAATAACAAAGTAGATCTCTTGCAATTAAAAGGTGAAAAAGGAAGATAAGTGATGAAGATAGCTCAAGCATCCGATAGTGAAGACGAAGAGTATGCTATGTCCCGTAAAGGAATTCATCAAGAAATTCTTTTTAAGAGATCAGAGGAAGATTTGTAGACAAGCCAACGAGCGATAGAACAACATTCCAAATGAAGTATAAAAGATGGTTATTGTAAAAGTAAAAGAAATGTTTTAATTGAGTGATCCAAAATCACCTCATTGGAGAATGTTCAAAGCCGCCAAAGAAACAACAATCAAAAAAGCAGTTATTTGGAGGAGCTTTGGAGCGACATGGAGAAGATAAAGGTGGAAAAGTCAGAAAGATGACCTTGTCTTGTTGACTCAAGTGTCCGACGAAATATGATTAGGAATAAACCTGAACCGATGAGTTGATAAAAGATAATGATGCCAAAACACATAACAGGTAATCGAAAATTAATCTTCATACAAAACATACAACGGAGGAAACGTAATTTTTGGAGCAACTTGCACTGTAAAATCATAGGAAAAGGTAACGATTTCTCAGACACCCTAATAATTGAAAAAATGTTGAGCACGAAGATAACTTAACATATAACTTGCTAGTGTAGGTCAAATATGGTGATAATAAATTGCAAAGTAATTTTTACCAGTACACGATAGCTTAAATAAGTAAAAGACGAAAAGTTATAGGTAAGGAATTAGAAAGTGAAGAATATATGTGATGAAACTAGAAAATAAACCGGAAGATAAAATATGCCTTGCAACATTAGACGAAAACTCCACACTATGGCATAGGAGATTAGGTCACGTGAATATGCAACTAATTCAATCATTAGCATCTAAAGAGTTTGTTATAAATCTACCCAAACTTAAATACGACCGACATTTTTGTGATGCTTGCCAAATTGGAAATCAAGCTCATGCAAGTCACAAAGCTAAAAATATAGATTCAACAATAGATGCGTAGAACTAACTTCACATGGATTTGTTTGGGCCCTTCCGCATACGGAAAGATATGAGGGAATCGTTATACCTTAGAATCGTAGATGATTATTCTCGATTCACATGGACTAATTTTTAGCAAATAAAACAAAAGCCTTTGAAAAATCCGAAATATAAGCAAAAAGAGGCCAAAACAAAATAGGATACTTCCATTGTATCAATTAGAACGGATCATGGTCGGGAATTTGATAATGAAGTACAATTCGGAAACTATTGTCATTTAAATGGGATATCTTATAATTTTTCCGCTCCTCATACTCCACAATCAAATAGGGTAGTAGAAAAAAAATCGCACTCTACAAGAAATGAATAGAACCATGTTAAACGAACAATCCATTCCTCAAATTTTTAGTGTAATGCGGTCGATACGTCAACCTATATAATTAATAAAGTTTGCATTAGACGTATTTTAGGAAAAACTCCATACGAGTTATTAAGAGGTAGGAAACCACACCTTAACTATTTTAGAGTATTCAGAAGTAAATGCTTTATTCTTAATACAAAGGATTACCTCACCAAGTTTGACCCAAAGTCGTACGAATGTGTTTTCCTAGGATATTCGCAAAATAGTAAAGCTTACATGATACTTAACAAACAAACAATGAAAGTTGAAGAGTCGTTGATTGTAACTTTCTATTAAACTTCTCCCTCATGCCTAAAAAATCAACCATTAGAAGATGATGAGATTAGTCATGAGAAAGCTATGGGTATAGTAAAACAAAAACCCATACGCAATGATCTTAAAGACATTTCATAGAAAATAATCTAATTTGTAAATATAAAAGAATCAAAAACATCATCATCTAAAAAACGTTAATGGTAACTAACTCAAAGAACTCTTAGGTCGCCAAGCTCAATGGAGAAAAGCAATATTCTTTTGCTTTATTTCAACAATAGACCCTAAAAAGATAGTATGAGGCATTAAAAGGATGAAAATTGGGTATTGGCATGCTTGAGGAACAAACCAATATAAAACAAATGATGTTTTGGGAACTAGGTCCCAAATCCTATGGATATGACCATTTAGGAACAAAATGGGTATATAGAAAAAAACTCGATAAAAATGTGTCCATAACTATAAACAAAACTAGGTTAGTCCGTCCATAAGTTATAAATCAACAAAAAGAATTGATTATGATGGAAACATATCACTCCGTAACTAGACTAGAGAGTACATAAGAATACTTTTAGCTTATGCTTGCACACAGACTTTAAGTTATGTGACGAGTGCATTCCTTAACGGTTTTTATCCAATGAGGAGATTTACGTGGCACAATCTTCGGGATTCATTGACTTCGCAAAACCTAATTATGTCTATAGACTTAAGAAAGCTTTTTATGGTCTAAAACAAGCTCCAAAAGCTTGGTACGATCGATTAAAAGCCTTTCTTATTAAACATAATTACTCTATGGGAATGGTATATAACACACTCTTCACTAAAAAGAAAAAACTTCCAACCTCATTATTGTCCAAATATAGGTTTATGACATAATATTCGGATCAACTTGTCAAAAAATAGTGATGATGACTTTGTCCAAGATCATGCAGAATGACTTTGAAAATGAGTATTGATGGGGAGGAACTAACTATTTTCGTGTAGCGAGTTACAATAAAACAAAATAAGATGATGTATATTTTTTTCAACAATCAAAATAAACAAGTAAATGCTTAAGAAATTTAGACTAGAAGACTCTAAGCCAATAAAACCCCCTATGTCTACGGAAACCAAACTCACGAGAGACGAAGAAGGTGAGTCCGTAGATAATACCAAATATAGAGGCATGATATAGTAGTTTTAATAAACTTAACACAAGTAGACCCCGATATCAGTTATGTTTTGCCTTTGTGGCACCTATCAAGAGGATCCCAAAACCTCTCAACATAGAGCAGTTAAACGTATCTTCGATACATTAAAGCACTCGCATTTAGTGATTACGGTATCCTAAGGGATCAGGCATAGAAACATATATGTATCGGATTCGGAATCATGTGGGAGATTACGCAGATCGCAAGACATTAATAGTGTGTCTTTTGCACGTTTTAGGGAAGGGTTGTCTAGCATCTTTGGGTTTTCGGAAAGAAGCAAATCGCTCTTGCCATCTCCACAACCGAAGTGGAATATGTAAGCGCCGGAAAGGCATGTCAACAAGCTCTATGGATGAAACAAGCTCTCAAGACATGGCGTGAAGGTTAGATACCTTCAATAATGTGTGATACCAAAGGGCTTAGACTTAAAGTAAGAAATCACCGTTCAACACTCACTAACAAAACACATTAAAATTCGTCCCATCACTTCCTTCGCGATAAAGTTCAAAAGGAATATCTCTAATAGAAAATGTATCATCGGAAGACAACATAAGTTGATATTCTAACAACCAAATAACCACTTAAATGTTATCCATTTAACTACTTACGTCTATAAGGTCCTAATGAATGATGGAACAATTGAATAAATTTTGGCATAATAAAGAAATGATACACATCAATATACTTTTGTTAAAAATCTAAGAAAAAATTTCTCAACAGGTGCAGCCCCCTTAATTTCATAAAGGGCGTCGCCCTTATTTTAAGGGGACCCCACCCAGACTTTAAGAGGACCACCCACCTGACTGACTAATTTTTTATTGTGTCTAGGTTTCTATTTACAACAAAAATACAAGATTGAGAAAAGTCTATAAGCAAACTTTTACAAATTCTTCTATCTAAATGCATATCTAATTATACAATAGTCCCAATCTAGTATTCTAAAAAGTCTTTCTCACAGCTAGGAGCACATGAAAATCAATTTTCATATATTATGAGATATGCAAAAAAAAAAACATTTTCACAAATGAATAAAGTTCTCTTACTTGTTGTCAAAGTATATAATACTAATATTATTGTTGGACAATCTGGTTAGCAAAATAACGTCACGGAGCATTTGAATATTTCTTAGTTTTACATGTCTTAGTGTCGAAATAATTGCTACTCCACATTTGTCGCACTTAGGCACACACTAGTATTTGCACAAAAGTTTGGTTCGTTTTTTTACTTAACCCTCTTGTCAAGAAAAATTCTTTGTGCATTATATCTAGTTACTATTTTATATGCTCTTCATTCTTTTGGTCTTCAATTCACATATGATTATATGCCAAAATTATGTGAACTAGTTTATCCTACAACTTGTCATATGTATGTAGAATGTTGAATGCTTAATTGCTATATGCTAAGAAATCTTAATTGTCATAAAAGGATGGACTTGCTGCAAATTAACCACCAAAACAGAAAACCCCACACAAAATTTTGAGAAAAATCAATTTTTGGGAAACCTGGGAAATAGCAGTAGGCGGCCCCCTTAATTCACAAAGGGCGGTCCCCTTATCTTTAAGGGGACCGACCTAGTAGATCACGGGTAAAACAGTTTTTTTCATCCCTTTTTGACCAAATACCCCCTAGACTTAGCTACTGTTTCCCTAAATTCACAAACATTTCTTGGATTTGATCCTTTAAATGGTTCATATCTCCTAATTTAAAAAATAAACCTTTTATTCCCTCCACTATAAATACATCCTCCAAACCCATCATCATTACAATCATCCTTCACCAATGACATCTCCTAACCAAACCCACATCCAAACCATCAAGGGTAGCCAAAAAGGTGTTAAACCCATTTGGAGGAAGAAACCTAAAAATCCTTGTAATCACATCCAATAAGCTCAATGTAGTCACCTACACCAATGCCAAAACCACTCATTCTCAACAATGACCATCTCATGAAAACAAATCACTCAATCATGGCATCACCAAATCCTTACATTAAGGACAATCTCCCACATCATACACAATTGTCTCACATCATCCATTTCCCATCTCAACCCATTGAATTCACATGCTAATCACACCCAGGCCCACCCTCAAAGTGACAACCAAACTCAACACACACCACCTCTATCTCTAAGTAGAGAAAGCCTAGTTGATGACATTAATCAACTACAAGACCTATCAAATCTCTTAGCCATGCATCTCTCACAACAACAAAACAACATTCCCTCATCACCTTACTCTCCAAACCTACCACACACCCTCAACATTAACAATTGAAACCAGCCATGTTGGGGTAATAAAAAATAATGACCTTGTTTCAATCTTCACCCAAAAACAATTCCTTGCTTTGAGTGAGGATACCAATTGGATTGAATTCCTCCTCACTCGACCTTATCCACCACCTAGAGTTCAAAGAGATTACCCTTCCACAACCGCCTCCGCTCCAAACTCTCTGACCAACTAATCTCATAATAATGCATCAAATGATCGTCAAATCCTTTATGTCCAAGCAAAGTCAAAAAAGTACCTACTATGGCATTTATGATTTTTTTATGTATTAAATATCTATTCCAAATCAATTTGTTTTTCTTTAATGTAGCTTGTGTGAAGTTTCACCCACATTGTCCTAAATGAATGAAGTAACTTTTCGCTTTGATTTTGCTTGCACTTGTCATATTTTACCTTCCTTCTGCTACATGTTAGAAATATTTGTATTGTTCTTAACTCGTTTTTAATCCAAGAAACCATAGCTAGCCACGATTCCTGGGCCCTCGAAGGAGGGAAAACACTTCACGTGGGGAGCAATTTATTCCTCAGTTTTACTAACAATTCGCGACGCTGTACCTTTATTGATTCCTAACAAAAAGGGGAGAAATGACATAAAAACTCACTAAATACTTTTTTTAAAATAGATTTACATTTAATGAGTTTGTTGATAGAAATAATGCCTAAAATATTAATAATATTTTTCACATATTTGCGTTTTGATAATCACAAAATATAAAAACGTTAAGTGTAAAATTAAACGTAAACAAGTAATTAGTATTTAATTTCATTTTGGAAAATTATATCACGTAAATTGTTATGAAGGAATAAAAGCTTAATGCATGTTATGTCTCAAAGGAAATTTTATTTAACCTCACACTTTTATAAAATGTTGTAAACATTTTTATAAACATTTACAAATATTTTCTAACAAATAAAAGAAATATTTATTTTTCAAAATAAAAATATTTTGAATTCAAATTTTCAGACACACTAAACGGCTAGAAAAGTTTTTCCAAGAAAATCCCCCTACATAAAAACAAACAAGGGAGGCCCCTAGGTCAAGGGCGACCCCCTTAAATACACGGGCGCCCCCCTTAATTTTAAGGGGACCGCCCACCTATTTAAGGGGACCGCCCATAGGTAGACTCTCCTCTAGAATGTCCTATAAATTACTGGCCCTTTCCCCCACATATTTTCTCACCTGTTTGCACTCATTTCTTTCCTGTTCTAAATAGCCCACACACTCTCATTTAAAATCCTTTGATCAACTAATCATAAAGCTTTGTTTCCAAGTGATCCAAGCTAATTCCTAAGTGCAAGATAAGAATCCGTTCCAACATCCAGTGAAGAAGTTAATTACAATCCTTAGTGTGTTTTGCAATCTTATTGCTCCATATCATTAACTTTGTAAATCATTTGTAAATCATGTAAAGTTGAGTAGTTGTTAGATCTTGGTGATTGTATGTAAGTATAGTTAGATCTTGGTGACTTTCCTAGTAGTTGTAGTTTAGTGTTGAATATAGTATGGCTTAGTGAAGTAGTGAGTGTGAAGAAAACAAAGGTGTGAAGAAGTTTTGTTAGTCGTTGAATCAAGGTCGTGAAGTCAATTTGTGTAGATGAGGAGTTGTAAAGTTGTGGTAGATTAGTGGTTCTAGCTAAGATTAGAACTGACATCAAGCTAAGTGTCGGAATCAAGATAACGAAAGTATGTAAGGTATCTCCGCCATAAAGGAGCTTGTTGACAAAGTGAAGAAACCCTCGATTAGGTTGCTCCGAGTGGAGTGGAGTAAGCGTAAGAGGTGCTTCTTTACCGAACCCACACAATAAATCCTTGCGTTGTTGTTTGATTGTTCTACTCTTGATCTTGTCTTACATTATTTTTTCATAACTATCCTATTAATTGTTTAGATAAGTATATTGTTCATATTGTGCAAGTGTTGAATTCACATAAAGTCGAATCTAGAATTTTTATAAACACTTTAAAACATTAAATTAAAAGTGGTAAACTATTCAACCCCCCCTTCTAGTTTTCCACAATCATGTTGATTTAAAGTTAATAATCATAGTAAGTATAAGGAATACCCAACAAGGATAAGGGTAAACAAAGAAGATACAAGCGCAAAAGAGTGCTAGCGGGAACCGCTACACTTCCCAAAAATCTGGATCCTATCAAAACAGGATGAAATCTAAGGTAACAATGGCAACCTAGCCCATACCACCCATGCTACTAGAGCATCACATACATAGCTCTTATGGGACTCTAAATCAAAACCATGACTAAAGAATGCACAATCACAACACCGGTGATAAGATGAAAACTTTGAGTCGATAATAACCATAAAACAATAAACCTTTAGCTTCTTGATGATCTTCTGGATTCTACCTCTTCATCATTTTCAACGCATCTCCTAAACCGTAAGTCCACAAAGGTCGAAACAATCATTCAAATCTAAGTTTGTTCAATACTTAGAACTTCCAGTTTTACACATCTAGGGGTTGCCATATAAACTCTTGGACTTATTACTCATTCAAATTCTTGTCCTAATTTTTGACTAGTTTTGTCGTTTCGGCGATAACTCACTCATTAACCACGGCATCGTAGAGACACCATCCAAACTCCACATGTACCTAGGGTGGTTTCTTTACTTCCTAGTAACAAATCTCTCAGGTCTTCCATAACAAAAAATATTTAAAAACACATCCATCGGGCCTGCTAATCAAAAGCCGCTCTAAGAATTGGACAAATGTTAATAGCTTACGGAAACGATCGAAAACTGTAAACCTATGGAATCTCAACGATGTGAGACGCCAATTGAAGGTAACAGACCTATGAGTCCTTTACAGGTACCATAATTTCCTTTTGAATAATTAATACAAAAACATCGACTTGATCAATATTTTCTCTCTTAGGCTTTCTCAAACTCATAACCTCATCAACCCACTCGTCACACACCGTTTCCCTTCTTGTGATGCAGCATTAAACCGGCCAGATCTTTGGCGGCATTATTTATACGAGGGAGAACATGGGTAACATTAGGTACGAGGGTCGGCTAACATATATAAAGGCCATAAAACACAAAAATCAAATAATCATGCTCTCGGAGCAAAACCAAAGGTAAAAATCTCAAACCCGGCTTGTAATTACCCAATACTTAGGATTTTTCACCAAACCAACTAAAACACAAACAACACTAGATACATACCATAACAATACTCTAATACGATCCCATGGTGTTAACACTAATTTGAGCGAGCAGGATGACGTAAGTATATGTGAGTCGTGATACATTTATAATTATGTTGGCCACCGTATTTATAACTGCATCTCATCCCCATGCATACCTAGTACCAAAACCCGCACATCTCAGTGACTGACTTTACTACTATCATACAACGCGAACATGCACAAGCAATCAAAAACAGCATACCACATACATAGATCTACAACCCATGATACTTTACAGAATCCTTCAGGTCAAAATCATTTCAAAAACAACAAACATCCTGTTGGTTTGAAAGGGTCTTCTAAACCCAATTTAAATCTAACCAAACACCATTTTAATTCATCCAACTCTATTACAAAGCTGTGCCTAATTATTTGGCACACATTTAAACACGAAGCTTATGGGCTTCCAGAATTCAACCTTTAAGACTTACTAGGTAGAGGCCTTTGCAAGGGAATCGAAAACACAACACGGCAACTTTAATTGCAAGTTCCAAAATAGACTGTCTAAACGACACATAGCACATTAAAATTGACCACAACCATAGGGATAGTGTCCGCGTCCCATAACGCATATAATAGCAACGTCTGCATATATCACTTAAACAAACTGAAATCATAATCATTATATAAACAAAGATACATCCAATCAAGTACTCATCAATACACTCCATAAAATCTAAACTCTTCGCAAGTAGCGAATCTCAAATACATCAATATACTACATAAATATATATAATCGATAAAAATAACTAATATATATATATATATATAATATATATATATATATATAATATATATATACATATATAAATATATATATATATATATATATATACATATATATATATATAGTACAAACACACATATATACATACAATATTATTCATAGCCAAGTGCTACCCACGCATAAAATGTTGTTCATGTTCGTTCATTTAAGTTAGCGAACATAAAACAATATTGACCGAATGGGTGTTCTTTGGTTATGTGATGATGTTGACTTAATAGGGTGTAACTATAGCGACTTAACTCACATGGGTCTCATGCGTGAGTTATACTCTCATTATAACCAACCTAATGGTTTTATAATTTATGTATCTTCTTGTAACACCCCCAAATTTATAACGCAGCGGATTAACCACTTTGGGGAGCTACTTCATAATACATGCACACGAGTCACATTAAACGACTTTAAAAGAGACGTTTATAAACAAAATCACATTCGATTTATTTAAAAAGATCTGAGTTACAAGGTCCCAAACCAGTTTAGAAAATATATTTCTAGTGAGTCACATCACGACTCGTTTTCTTAAAATTTCCTTTATCGAATGTACAAAATTTCATCGAGTTCCAATCCTTGATATCCGCATTCCGTCCCATCCAAGCCATCACAAGCACCTAAACCTGAGATACATGCTTAAAAAGTCAACAAAACGTTGAGTGAATTCATAGAGTTTTCAAGTAACAATTAGAACACATATTGGTTCCACAAAATCATGTATGACTAGCTAGCTAGGCAAGCCACACCACATTTCCAACTTTCATGAGCCCGTGTGCCGAACCTTAACACATTTTAGCCGAGACTTGAAACCCATTAGAAAATGACGATTTTGCCCCTGCAAGAATCTGCCAGTTTTTAATATATATACTTTATTTTTCTAACCCTCGGCTTGGCCTAACTTCTTCGTTTCAAATCGTTAAATTCTGAAATTTACATGTCAAAAGCGAAACGACATTCTGGACAACTTTCGTGTTTTACCGGAAGGCCAAAACGGACTCGAAAGTGGTCATTTTACCCTTTTTCGATTCAGATCAGATTTACTAATTAAACAAATGCTGAAACTTTAATATAAAATTTTCTAAACTTCTTTTGGCCATAAAAACTTCGTTTTTGAGAGTTACGGGACGATCCACCTATCAAAACGTTCACTAGAACGAACTCTATCCTATTTCAAAATCAAAAATCAGTTTTTAAAATTTCTCGACCCTCGAAATCCGACCCAAACTTTCTGCTCGAATTTATACTTTTCAAAACCATATTTTTGGCTTCAGACAACCTCGAAATGCTATCAACTAGCCTATTTTTATTATCCAATATCATTTCTAATCTAGTCTAACACAAGATTCTCGGATTCCATCACATGCAATAATCGAAACGCAATACAAAAATAAGAATAACATTACGACAACGTAATTAAAATACTTATAACCAATCACGAAATATTTTCGGGTGTCCCCTCTTTTGACCGAGTTCGGACGCAAACCCAACAACCAAAACCGAACCTTTTCCAACAAAACCAAGCTTCTAATAATGATTATCTACCCAAGATAAACCCACTTATCGACCGAAAACACTTGAATCAAACCCGAACTCCAACTTCAAAAATACTTATTGCGTGTATGATTTTATTAGTGGAATAGGTTTAGTTTTTCGTGGGGATTAAGAAGATATAAACGGATCGTCTTGCATGTAAGTTTTCTGGCGACGGCGGCGGCGATGGTGGCCAGTTGGAGCAAGAGAGAAAAATGGTGGAGTGTGTGTGTTTTATAAATGAAAAGTGAAGTAAATATGCTTTATATACTTGCACTACTTTGGTCATTTGACAAAAATAGTCCTTTCTTCTTTTCTTCTTTAGATTTTTGACACACATATGACGTTACTTAAATAAAAACCGATATATCCATGGCTCGGATACAACTTCCGAGACCATTTTTATTTCCGTCACACTTTTATTCGTTTAAAACATTTACTTAAAATGTTAAATCACGAAAAATCAAAACTCTTGACACGCTTTTACAAAAACTCGGAGAAAAGCCATAAAACACAAAAATAAAATAATCACGCTCACGGAGCAAAATATAATTTTTTTTAACTTTCTCAAACATTAAAACGAATAGAAATTTCAAACACGGCTTGTGAAATAGCCAAAAATAATGATTTTTATCAAATCGCCCAGAACGAGGAATGATTATTCCAAATCAAACGTAGAAAATAAATCGTGGCTCGAGATAATCTACGGCCTAAAACTCGGGTTGGTACATTCTACCCACCTTAAGGGAGTGTCGTCCCGGTGCTCAATCTTACTTACTCGTCCTAAACTCACTCATAGAGATATAGGCTTTCATCTTCGAACGAACTCATGCGTTCTCACGCGACAGGTACGCGACGTTACACTCGCTAAATACGAGGCAAAAATCAACACAAAGCAAATGATAAATCTACCAACAAAATATGAATATATATATATATATATATATATATATATATACATATGTATATATATATATATATGTATATATATATATATATGTATATATATATGTATATGTATATATATGTACATGTATATATATACATGTGTATATATATACATGTGTATATATATACATGTACATATA
>BQNB010046388.1:0-22500 GCA_026074375.1 Tanacetum coccineum
TCCATCAAAAGTTTAAAACAATGTAAAAAGTGGGACTATGTAACTCACCTGAATGCTCAAAACACAGCTTCCAATTCCTATCACGCAACTATACAAATAAATAAACACGGTTACACACGACAAAGCTAAAAGCTCTAGTCCATGTAACATACATATGATGGATGTCTAAGGGTTTGATTAACCATCATTGGTCACCCCGACACCATGCCCAAACTTAACCACCTATTAACACATTACACTAGTTAACTACAATTTATTCAAAAATGTACAATTTTAGTGTATCTTTACTAACTTAAAACCCTTACTTACTCACCTTCATAAATTATACCAAAAATCATCTAAGTTCATTTATGAGTTTACTAACTACCTTGTGATTCCCAACTACTCATTACATGTGCAACTATCCCAAATAAAATCCAACTTCAAAACTGTCCCAATTCGGATCTGATTGCACACTAAAATGTATGGCCCTAATTACCATACTTAGACACAAAATCAGAAGCTATCCTTCTAGGGTTTCTTTATATACATATAGAACCTAATCACTGTAAATTGGATAACCTTAATTCCACTTTTAAGTTAGGGTTTTACCCTCCCAAACATGACCTAATTCTGACCCGTATTTACTGTTTTGACAACTTTTCTTGTAACCAATATTTAACCAACTTCCAGAACTCCAAATCATTCGAGGCTGGACTTTCTGGAAAATAGACTCTTTGAACTACAATTTAGGCACTTGAATCATATCAAAACACGTTTTTATCATCTAGATATCATGAGTTGAACACAAACCTAAATTCTGCTCAACTCTAAATCAAGTTCTAACGCAAACCTTAACATGCAACATGCATGATCATAACCCTAAACGAACCCTAATCATTATACCACCATTAATGTTCATATATAATGTGTATTTTATGTAAGCCCTAGATCCATCATATTAATTATTACATGATTTAAAGAAAACTAAACAATTAGGGTTAACGAACATACCTAAATCTTGATTCTTGAAACACTAAATCACCAACTCGTTATTGATAAAAAAAAATCTTTTTTTTCTTTCTTGAGGGTTTCGGCTGATCACAAGGGGAGAAGGAGAGAAAGTGATTTAGGGTTTCATTGGTTTTGTATTTATACTAATAGAATCCTAATTGTAATCAAATTGTTTTCTTTTTTTCTTTTCTTTAAACCGTCCGAATAACACCCCTATATATATATACATTTTTTATTTT
Source organism: Tanacetum coccineum (assembly GCA_026074375.1). NCBI lineage: Eukaryota > Viridiplantae > Streptophyta > Magnoliopsida > Asterales > Asteraceae > Tanacetum > Tanacetum coccineum. Next base: position 1,233 of record BQNB010046388.1, read on the forward strand.
TTATTTATTTAATTATTTATTTACTAATTATTTTCATTACCTTAAGTTTTCATAAAAACCTAAGCTAATTTGGGTAAACCTTTTTACATAAACGCAACTTACTAACTTTCTAAAAATAACTTTTCATTTCACAATTCACTTTCTATATTTAGAAAGTTTGCTACAAACTTCCATATTTCACTCACTTACTTATCTCCTAACATTAAATTACATTTCTATAAAACGTTAACACAAATCATCCAACTATAGACCCCTCGCATTGCATGCAATACGTCTTTCCTTTCTATTATCACTATAAGTGAACAAATTGAATATAAGCACAAACACAATAACGCAATTAAATGAGTGATCATTACATCAAAACGATATCATGCACCTATCCAATTCACTTAGCACACATAAATTACACAAAAAAACTCTTAGCCCCTTTCTAAAGGTATCACTAACGTGATTAAATCATGGATGTTACAGTATCCCCTCCTTGAGGAAATCTCGTCCCGATATTTAACTAACAGGCTCAACAACTCGGTCCACGAACAACTGTGGATACTTAATCCTCATCTGGTCTCCGTGTTCCCAAGTAAACTCAAGACCACATTTCGAATTCCTCCTAACTTTCATAAGCACTACCTTCCTACGTTTCAACTTCCTAATTTCTTGATCCATAATCTCTATAGTTTTCTTGACAAAACGAAGTGTCTTGTTGACCTTGATCTCATTAAAATTAGCATCCGCTAGACACTTTTTTAGATTTGACACATGAAAAGTGTCATGAACGCTACTCAACTCCTCAAGTAACCTCAACCTATACGCTACAAGGCCAATCCTTTCAAGGATCTCAAATGGTCCTACATATCTTGGTGCTAACTTACCCTTCTTTCCAAAACGCACTACGCCCTTCCATGGCGACACCCTTAATAATACTCGATCACCCACCTCAAACTCTAACAGCTTACGCCTATAATCAACATAGCTCTTTTGACGATCTCTCGCCGCTTTGGGCTTTTCCTTTACCAACACTACCTTATCAGTCGTTTCTTGTACTAACTCAAGTCCAGTCAAACTACTCTCTCCAATCTCTGCCCATAGAACAGGCGACCTACATTTCCTTCCATACAAAGCTTCAAACGGAGCACACCGAATGCTCAATTGATAACTACCACCAAAATCGATAACACATGCCCTCATTATATCTTCTAAAGTCTGAATCATACGTTCACTTTGTCTATCCGCTTGAGGATGCTAAGCAGTACTCAAATCCAATCGCGTCTCTAACACTTTCTGCAGCGTCTGCCAAAACCACGAGGTAAATCATCCATCTCAATCTGAGTTGATCGTCACCAGAATTCCATTCCTTGCTATTATCTCATCAATATAAATCCTTGCTAACTTCACATCTTGAAATCTTCTTGTATAGCTAGAAAATGAGCTAACTTGGTCAGTCTATCGACCATTACCCAAATCACATCATACTCACTACTTTGACCTTGGAATATTAGTCATAAATTCCATGGTGATTTTATCTCATTTTCACTCAAGTATCTCAGGTTGGTGCATCAAGCCAAAAGTCTTTGACATTGCAGCCTACACCTCTTAAACAAATTCGACAATTGCTACTGATAGCTAATCCTTTTCTCATTTTTTGGGGTCTACCAATACATGTCTCCAAGGTTATATTACGTCTTATCCGCTCCCGGATGTATCAAGTATCTTGATGTATGGGCCTCATCCATTACACTTACTACCAATAGAACCCAAATTCAATCCATAAAGTACAAACTCTCGTCTCCTTTTCTTTCCATATGTTGATCTAAACCATGTAGCCTTTCTGCGAATACGTTCTCCTTCTTGAACGCCTCACTTTGGGCTGCCAGTATCATTCCTCTTACTAGTCTTGATTTCACTCTCTCCTTTCTACTTAACGCATCACCCACTACATTCGCTTTATCGGAATATCACAAAAATCATTCTTCAAAGTCTGAAAACCCTCTTCTTGTTCTACGCTCCACTCATACTTCTGATTCCTCTCAGTTACAGAAGTAAGGGGGGATTAACAATCTAAAAAAAATTGCGATGAACGTCGGTAGTAACCTGCTAATCCTAAGAATAATCATCCAATTCCTCATTGCCTCACTTATCGGGGTCCCCGTGAATACGTTTTGGGTCGGATCCCGTGCCAGAAATGTTACATTCCTTCAACCAAAACTCACACTTAGAAAACTTAGCATACAACTTCTCCTTCCTCAGTGACTCCAATACTATCTTCAAATGAACTTCATGTTCCTCCTTCGACTTTGAGTAGGCCAGAATGTCATCATTGAATACAATGACAAAACTACTAGTACGATTTGCAACCCTGTTCATTAAGTCCATAAAAAAACGATGGGTGATTGGTTAACTCAAAAGGCATAATGTAGACTCAAAATGTCCATATCTCGTTCGAAATGCGGTCTTTGGAATGTCATCCTCATGCACACGTAGCTGATGATACGTGACGAACATCTATCTTTTAAGGAAATGGACAAGATCTCTAACTAATCAAACAAGTCATCAATCTAGGGAGTGGAAAACGGTTTTTAAAACAGTTTAACTTTTTTTGCGTTTAACTCCCTTGATCAATACAATGCGAAAAGAACCATCCTTCTTATTCTATGAATAAAATGTGCTCTATGGAAAATGACTAGGTCGTATGAAACCCTTGTCTTGCAACTCTTGAAGTTGTTCAGACAATTCTTGCATTTCTGAGGGTGCTAGACGATATGGAGACTTCGCGACTGGCGTCGCTCCATGAACTAAGTCTACGCGGAACTCAACTTGTCGTTGCGGTGGTCATTGACAAGTCTTCCGGAAACACATCAATAAAATCTCGTACGACGGAAATATCACTCAATTTCGATTCACCTACCTTTGTGTTCATTAAGGTTTTCACGACTCCTTGAGTACGTTCACCATGAACCCGAAGTATCTCATCACCTTCCAACGGTATCCTAACCACCTTCTCATGACATACTATCACAAACTTCCTCTTGGACAACCAGTCCATTCCCACAATCACATCAAAGCTTCCACGACTCAACGGTATCAACGAACTCCAAGGGTTACGAACAATCGAATAGGATAACAAACGAATATCGAGTCAAAGGCTAGAATACATATAGGGGATTCCACATATGCAAATAGCCGTGGATCAAATGACATAAGAATCCTTTGAAAGAAAGGATACGTATATGTACCGAGTGAACACGCGAACGAAAAAAAATCAACAGGCGTACCACGACAAAAGAACACATAAAAAATCAATACGAAAGATGGAAATTCCTATACCAATTATCGACTTTACTCAAAAGACCAAATTAAATAATGTTTTTATAAAAATTATTTTAAATAATAATGAAATTATCTTAAATGTAATCTTTGAAAAATTCATTCTGGTTGTCATAAAAATCTAGAGATGGTTATCTAATGGTGTATCATACCTTACCACTATGAATCACTTTAAACCTGCTTTTTATAATAAAATAAAATCTATTTTACAAAGATCATTTTATACACAGTTTTCTCCAAACACCAACACAATACTCCCAAAGGATTTTTATAATTAGACATCAATTATAAAATATGTTACTCAAACAAAGGACACCATAATACCAAAAGGGATCGTAAAACACCGTACAGACTCTAACACAATTCTATTGTTTGAAAACGAAAGAAAATACCAGAAACCATATACTCAAAATAAAATCAAACGAACTCGTACAAGAAAACTCATGCAAGACGTTACGTACCCAAAAGAAAACGTAAGGTCTTATCCAAAATAACGATCAACAAAACAAACCTAAAAGCATCGATACTAACACATCGCTAACGGGCTACGAAAACCAAGGGATATACAACCAAGGGAGTAATGATTCACACTAATATGTTAGAAACAATTAGTGCTTAAAAGAAACGTTTGATACTCATACGAGTAATCAATGCAACGAAAGAACTAACAAAACGCGCCTATATCCGAAAGAGCAGATTCCGAACAACCAATATACATCGAGACGTCGAATAGGAAAAATCAGGTATCCTTACTAACAAAGTACGATGAAGGGATGCTAAGCTTAGACTTAGGAAATCCGAACAAACAACCGAGCAAACGAGCAACCTCTATAAAAGCAATACTAGGTATCCGCAATTACTAGATAGAAGAGAAACTTACTATCTATACAACTCAACTTAACATATCCTCCAATTAGGGTAAGAGAATAATTCTCTACCCATACCACCATCCTTATCATGAATACACATATCAATAAAAAAACATATTACACTACCATCTTACAACCAAACACAAATAAATGCAATCATGGTCACAAGTCTACGTGTGTGATGCCTTTATAATTATGTTGGCCACCATAATTATAAGTGCCTCCTTTCACACGTGTACTTACTTCCAAGATTACCCATATCAATCATAATTCACATATAAGCACATATACCACATTGCACATCTTAAACCACTCCAACTTAACACATAAAAGATGCTCCATCAAATAACTACTTACTTATATCAAATTGAAATCGAAACGACATAAAGGAACGAAAGTCTCGCAACGACTTCCAAAATACGAAATATCCGAAAGAAATAATCAATAACAACATGACGAGGTAAAAGACGGGATAAACTTATGCTGGGCCTCGCTTGGGTTTGACTTTGCCTCCGCAAGAATCACCCGACTCCGCGGGTCCAGCCCTATTACGCACATCCGACAAACGATCAACTATCCTATCTCCTTCGGTTCCACAAGAGGCTCCTTATAACGCTTAAGTCCAGTTGGGAAAACGGTTCCCCAACGAGACTTCTTACGGGTGGGGGAAAACATAACTAAAATACTAAGAAAGTAATACATATCATATCAGATAGTGGTAGACAAAATAACTAAAATGACAACTTAGCAAAATATAAAATATATAAGCTATGCAAAAATAGAGGGAAAGCATAGCAGTTATAGCATTAAACACTTAAGCCCTAAATGCATCTACATGAAGGACCCCTAGGTTATAGTCTAGGCTCAACCACCTACTTCTCTATAACTAAAGGCTCTGATACCAATCTGTCACACCCCGCCAAGGCGGAAACGCGAGGCGTAACGAGAAAGGATATCATCACAACACAATGGCGTCTATACAGAGAATTCTATATGAAATAAATAAGTAAAGCATAGACACAAAGTGTCATAACAATACCCATAAAACTAACCAAAATCCAAAAGGCGTCTTTATTGATGAAATGAAAGTTCTCGCCAATAGAGAGACATGCAACAATTATCCATAATCCAAACAATGCAAAATTCAAGACAATAAAGCAATAAACTCTATGACATCCTGCGGTCTCTTTTTAGCCACTTCTCTCTATCTTATTCCCATGATGCTCACCTAAAAATGATGCTTAAACGTTAACATAATATTGGTGAGAGTCATAGGTTTAAGACACGCCAATGACTCGCTTTGAAAATCACTGTGATACGTAAAACATAGCATAGCAGGACATACAACAATCTATCATATAAGCTAACATGAAATCACATCAATCCACATTGAGACGTTCACGCTCAATGGTCACAAACATAGAAACAAAACGTACAACAATGAGACGGTCACGCTCACTACTAACAATCCACAGCAATGAGACGGTCACGCTCACTACTAACAATCCACCAATGCCTTGAGACGGTCATGCTCAAGCATAACAATTCATATCACATTAGCAAGTAGCACATAACATACAATAATCTCGTATAGCCCATGCCTCATTTAAAACATATTATCACAGTAACTAAAACATTTAATACTCATAGCATCATTTTCACCCCAAGAAAACATAAGAAAAAGGGGCTACGAAACTCACCTGATTGCTTTGCAGCTTCCACAAATACTAGCACAAATCTAAACAACAAAACAAACACGTGTTACGCGCGACCAAGCCAATTGCTTATGTCCATGTAACAATCATATGATGGATGTCTAAGATGTTTAATTACCCTCATGGGTCACCACGACACCATGCCCAACCTTACCCAACATGTTTACACACTTTTCCAATGTTCAACAATTTACCCGAAAACGCAAAATTTTAATGTCACTCTACCATTTTCTAAACCACCCCTACTGACCTTTATAAATTTTACCAAAATTCACAGGTTCAATATCATGAGTTTACTATCTCCATGATTTTTCCACTAATTTATTTCCCCTCTTAAGTGACCCAAATAAAATCAAACTTTTAACTACTCAGTTTCGGATCTGATTGCACACTAAAAAGTTTGGACCTAAAAACCATACTTAGACCCCAAATCAGAAGCTCTACTTTGGGGGATGTTTAATAGACACATAGAACTAAACTCTTGTAGGTTGGCTAATCTTAATTCAAATTTTAAGTGTGGTTTTTTACACCTCGTAATCTGACCCGAATTTACTGCTTTGACAACTTTTCTCGTAACCTACATTTGAATGACTTGCCCACCTTAAAAACTTTCGAGGCCGGATGTTCTGGAAACTAGACTCTCTGAGCTACATCATAGACACCATAAACTTGACAAAATCTATTGCCATCATCGAGATAACAGCCGAACAACACAACCCTAAATTCTGCCCTAATCTAAATCAAGTTCTTACCCGATCTAAACCCTAACGAATACACCCATATGATCCTAATTAAACCCTAATCATTGTAATATGATTAAAAATCATTAATTTTTAGATTTAATGAAACCTTAATTATCCATCTTAATAATTGTTACATGGATTAATGATTAGAACTAAACAAGGAAGATGATTTGTACCTTAAACTCTTAATTTTTGAACACAAAAATCCCTATCTTGAAAAATAAATTTTCTTCTCTCTTGCTCTTGAATTATTCGACCGATCTAAGGTGTAGGGGGATTAAAAAGTAATTTAGGGATAATAAGGTTTAGTATTTATAGGATTAGAGTCCAAGTTAGAGTCAAATTTGTTTCCTTTTTCCTCCTAAACCCATAACCGGCCGATTCACCCTTATCTTTTTTTTTATTATTAATTACTTGCATTACCTTAAGTTATTAAAATAAATAATAACTTTTCATTTTCAACCCAACTTTCCAAAAATAGAAATCTCATTTCTTTCTTATTCTAACCAATAAAGCCTATTCAAACCTAATTTTACTAACACACAAATACGTATACATAATAATACTTACACCATTAACGCAAAAACGCCAAAACCACAAAAGTCATTTCCTTGCCACCAAAAGTGAACGAAAGGAACTTAACCAAATTCATCACCAATCCAATCCCAATGAGATGATCACGCTCATTAGATTGATTACCAACTCTTACATAATCCATATAACGTATAAAAAAAACACATAAATCATACATTACAACAGATTCATAAGTCAACACTAATGGTTTGACTAACCTGCTCAAGTCATGGTTGTCACACTAGTACCCTATCTCCTACCTCCTTTCTCAACTCCCTTTCACCACTCAATTACCAAAAAATATGACATTCCCACTTCTTCTCAACAAGATGATGATCTTCTCTTCGAGCGACAAACTGCTTTGCTCAATCAAACGCAACAAATGCATGAGGAAGTTAGAGGGGGTTTTAAGTCATTTGGAAAAGCACTAAAAGGAGTCTTTAGCGAGAAGAAGAAATGATGATGCTTGGTTAATGTGTTTAGTTTATTTGTTTAAGACTTTGCTATGTGAACTTAGTTCCTATGTCATGATTACTTGGCCATGTGATGATAACCCAACTTAGTCGGAAGAACTTGATCTTGTTTAGTATATTTAGGACCTCTAATTATTATGGATTATTAGTAAGGTTCTTTAGAATGCATCTTTATTTCATGAATTCTTATGTGTTTAATGCATAAATGTTTGTTTCATGCACATATATGGTCACATAGGACTTGCTGCAAAAGTGTTCACCAAATACAACCTTTCTCATAAAAAAATGTTGCAAAATTTTAAATTTTAGGTCGTCTGAAAAGTATCAGATGGGCGGCCCCCTTAGCTCATACGGGCGACCCCCTTATCAATAAGGGAGCTGGCACCATAGATAAGGGGGTCGGCCTGCCTGATCATGGGTTTTACTGTTTCTTTCTGCTTTTTGACTCTCTTTTACTTAGCCTCATCTATCCTTACCCAGAAAACACGAACATCTTTTGGAAATGCTTAAACTAGCTCCAATTCATACCACTTCTAAACCATCCTCTTCCAATAAATTGCCTCTAATTTTTACTATCAATTCATCATCTTCTTTATTCATCATCAACCACCATTATCTCCATAGCATCCACTAAGGCTTCCACCTCTAAACATTCCAAAAGACCAAAAATCAAGATAATTCCACCAAAACAATTATTCATTGACCTCACTCATGAGGACACCAAAACTCCTTCTCCAAATTATCAAGTCTTATCACCAAGTGCCCCAAATGCATCTCAAAAACTCCATCCACCGTAGCCACTTCTTCATCCTCCATTGATTCTAAACTAAAATCAACAACCTCCTCCACATCAACATCAACCAATGGCTACTTGACCTCAAAAATGTCTCCTCCTCCAAGAGTACCTCCACCACCTCCAACTCAAGAAAGTAGATCCATGGACATCACTCTCACTCTTTCACCAATCACTCTACTTGACATTCAATTCAATACTCCATCACCTCTCTTTGGTTATCCCATTCCGTGGAACCTTCTTGAAGTACATGGAGATTCATGCTTATGTTGTATTCACAACCGCACTCTTATATTTAGATTGAGAGATGAACTCCAATACATGTTTTCTCACATTAAACACATGCTCTCACAACCACCACTAAATTCGCCACCACCACCATCACTTTCTCTAAACTAAACACACTCTATGTTTAGTCACTCATGTTTCAAATATTTTTCATCCAAACCTTTTGTAAGCAAGTCATATGGCATTCTAGGAAAATTAAGACCTTTGTAGCTTTTACTTATGTATGATGTATTATTATGCTTTAAGCATAATATTTTCTTTTAATGCATGATAGTTGTATGATTGTGTGCTACACATAATTTTTATGTTGAATGAATGAACTTTTATTCTGTGTTTTTAAATATGCAATTGGCAAATTAGTTAGTTATCTCCTATATGCATATATAGTTGAGTTTATTTGGTTGATGTTTGTGATGGTTGGCTAAAATCTATTGTCACCATGTTAAATTTATTTTTTGACATTTCTATATGTTAGAAACATTGGTTTTGTTCCTCTAACTCGTTTTTGTAGCAAAGTTACCATAGCTCGATTCCTTGATGCCTTCGAACGATGGGGAGCACACATCAAGGGGAGCGTTTATTCTGTCGATTTTACACATATTCATCGACGAAGCCTTTTTAATTCTACAAAAAAGGGGAGAAATAGAAATAGAACTCACTAAATACTTGTTTAAAAATAATTTTACATTTAATGAGTTTAGATTTTGTAATCATCAAAAAGAGGGAGATTGTTGATATAAATAATGCCTAAAAACGTTATTAATATTTTTTGACCTCTCTACGTTTTGATAATCACAAAATGTAAAAATGCTCAATGTAAAATTAAACATAAACAAATAATTAGTCGTAAATTTTCATTTCGAAAATATAATCACTTAATGGGTTGAATAAATAAATGCTTAATGCATTTTATGATCAAATGAATTTTTATTCAACCTCACATGTTTTATAAAATGTTACAAACATTTTTATAACTTATACAAAACATTTTTACATTTATAAGAAATGTTTTATTCAAAATAAATGTTTTGAATTCAAATTTTCCACTTGCTATATTTGATCCAGGAAACAACTCCCCTGGAAAAGACAAAAAAGGGAGTGCTTGGCTCTGGGCGGCCCCCTTAAATATAAGGGCGGCCCCCTTAGTGATAAGGGGGCTGGCATAGGAGCTAAGGGGGTCGGCCAGTCCAAAAGGATCCCAGCTTTGCCTATAAATAGCAGATTGTTCCCAACTAATTTTTTTAGCTTTTGCACTCATTCTCTTCTGTCTAAAATCAGTTTATACATCACCTACAATCCTTTAATCATTTAATCTTAAGCATTTATTTCTAAGTGATTCAAGATTAGATCCTCGAGTGCAAGAGAAGAATACTTCCTACCATCAAGTTACGAAGTAGTATAGCTTAGTTTGTGTTATCGTAATATAGTTACGATTGTATCAATTTCTGTAAATCATTTGTGTATATTGTGTAGTTGTGTGTAATAGTTAGATCATGGTGATCATAGAAAGTATAGTTAGATCGGGGTGATCGTGTTAGAGTTTAGGTGAAGTAAAGAGTTGATAGGTCGGTTAGTATTTTAGTCCTCAAAATACAAGGTGTGTGATAGATTGGTTTTAGCTAAGATTAGAACTCGACATTTGGCTTTGTGTCAAAAATTGGTGTAAGCTACTTGTGTACGGTTTTCTCTGCCTAAAGGGAGTTTGTTGACGTAGTGAAGAAAACTCTCGAGTTTGGTGCTCGGGGAGTGGAGTAGGGCGAAGAGGTGTTTCGTTACCGAACCACTATAAATCCTTGTGTTGTGGTTTGATCTTTCTAACTCTCATCTCTTGTCTTACATATTTATTTTATATCTTGTTATTATTTATTTGCTTAGTTGTATTTTTCATATTGTGCACATATTGAGATCGCATAAAGTTGAATCTAAGTTTTTATAAACAAACGATACATTAAATAAAAAAGCGGTAAACTATTTAACCCCCCTTCTAGTTTCCCACAGTATGGTAGAATCTGGGATGACGATGAAGTTCACAACCTCAGATCTGTTGAAACCGAATTTCCAGCTATAGTCTTTGATGACATGTTTACATCTCAGACAACACTCTCGTGTGAACCGACGGTAAGTCCTTTTAACGACAACGAAATTGACTTTGGAATATCGTTTGACGAATCCGACGATGAAGATTACATGGTAATTTTTGATAAAAATTCATTTTCTTATAAAATAATTGTCGATAATTTGAAAACGAATTCGGAAAATGATAATGATGAAGTCAATATACCTTCGTTTCCGTCACTCGAGCCTACGGTCAGTTATTTTGATGATTTAGACTACCTTAAAGATTTTGAGAATGAATTTCCAGCCATTGTTTACGATAATGCTCTAACATCTCAATCAGATTTCTTAACTGAACCCACTGTAAATCCTCAACATATCGATGAATTTAATGAAATGTCATTGTCCGAATGTGATGAAAAGGAACAAAACGTTTTATACTTCAATGATCTATTTCCTTTTAACGTAATCTATCCTTATGATTCAAAATCAAATAAGGACAATGATGATAAACCTTGGGGGGATGTATCTATCATACCATTACCTGATGTGATAAATACCGATGTTGGTGCTTATGCATAAGGGTCAATTAAGCTTTTGAAAACAATTCATGATACATCAGGAAAAAATTTCAAAACTAATTTTTTTATCGTGGAACTAAATGTTGATATCATGACTTAGAATTATATTCATAAAGGGAAGCCATTAATTTTCAATATTAAAAATCTTTATGTGTCATTTGGCATCCCGTTCGACCCCAAGCGGGTTTTATAAGGATGGTGTTTAAACGAGGAAGTTACGGAGGTCAAGGTACGTTTTCTTTACTTTGTTAAATTTAGGGAAATTGGTCTCTATAAACGGATACGACGTATTAGGTAAACACCTATATGTCGTATCCACTGTTTTTAACTAGAGTTGACTAAGGTTAACAACTTTGTCCAATACGGCGTATTGGACAAAAACCAATACGGCGTATCAGTTTTAAACATTTACACACACACTTTTACTCTCTTAATTTTAACCGCGCAAATCTTGGAGATCACTATTCTTGATTCATATTCGTTATCTTCTCAGTTGTAATCATCCGGTAATCTGTTCCTACTCCTTCCCTTTAGTTTTTGATTTTTGAATTAAATTAAAATTAGGGTTAGGATTAGAATTTTTCCGAGATTAACCGTAATGCCATTGTTTACATGTCCCCTTTCTTGAGAGTTGGTAACTACGAGAGTTTTGAGAATTGGTAATGGGTCAAATGGGTAGAATTGGGAAACCCCTTTTCGTTTTTAAATGCAGAAGCAATACGGCGTATCCATAAAAATGGATACGGCGTATTGACTAAAATTCACCCAAATTATAAAACCCAATACGACGTATTCAGTACCTTGAATACGTCGTATAGACCTAATGCAAAACCCTATACGCCGTATTGATTTATCTGTATACGGCATATTAACCACATATCTCCCAATACTCTGTATCCATTCCCTATACGGAGTATTCCCATAAAAACTGTATATGGCGTATCCACATCAGAATACGTCGTATCTGCCCTCAAAATAGAATGATAAATCTTTATAATCTTTGTACTGATTTCATTAAATTTGCGTATATGGCTCTTCCACCTAGAGATCAGAGACATTAGTATCTTAGGTTTGAGGGTTTGGAGTATACAGATGCCGATATTACAGAGTTTAAGGAGAGACTAGGTAGGATTTACGGTAGAGAGATACACTGGGTTTAGGTTTTTGATTTTGGAGGATTGACCAATCTGATGGCTAAGGGATTGAGCGGTAGGATACTGATGAAGCATAAGGATTATTAGAGACATAGTGTATTCGCTAGCCGAGCTTGGAGGAGGCTATTTAAGATTCGAGGCCCGTTGGTACATAAGCTTATTCTAGAGTTCTTTAGTACATTTAGGTTTGGAGAGGCGATGCTTGATCTTGATACAGCTAGGGCATTATAGTTTTAGTTAAGATGAGTTAGGCGTCACATGAGCTGAAGAGAGTTTATTCTGGGTATGGGCCTACATACTGCTGAGGAGATTGAGTCGGTTAGATTCGGTGTATACTGGGCTGAGAGTGCGAGACAGATCCCCGACAAGGGGGATCTGAGTGCTTATTAGGTAGGGATCTCATCTACGAGGGATTTCCTTGGCATAGCCCTGTCTTACACTTTGATTAGAGATCCGATGCTTAGGCTGTGCCACATGTGGATTGCATACAACATTACGGGGAGGAGTCAGGCACTTGAAAAAGTGACCGTGACTGATTTGTTTTACCTGAGAGGGATGGATGTTGGTTTAGTCAACATCCCTTATCTTTTAGCTAGGTACTTAAGGATGTTTGCTTCGAGGAGGAAGCGTGGGGCGATGATAACTGGAGGACAGTTTGTTGCTCCTTTGGTTGAGAATTTTGGGCTGCTTACTGAGGAGAGACTCTAAGGATTGACGGTGATTGTCCAAGACCTCCTTGTGATTGATATGGCTGAGTTGGTGAGGCTACAGATTTGTGAGGAACTTGACGATACTTGGGCTTAGGTAGCCCCGAGACCAGAGAGGCAGCAAGTAGCTGCGAATGGTGCCCTAGAGGTCGCTGAGGGTGCTTTCGATATTGATGAGGGTGACCAAGTTGTTCTGGCACTCGTACATGCACCTCAGCCACCACCTGCAACTGGACCAGCTAGGACTATGGCACAAAGGTTAGGTAGGTTAGAGGAGGATGTCCATGGTTTGCGAGGGGTATTGGGCGAGCAGAGAGAGGTATTAGACAATATGGCCTATGATTTCTCTCGATTCACTACATGAACGGTCACTGTACTTTCACGGATGATGGATCAGGCCGGGGTCAGGTAGACTAGCTATGTAAATTTTCAGATCCTGTATGTGAGGCATACCATGCGTAAAACTGACGACGCTAGCACCCCAGCAGCCAGACCCTTGACTTCTCTATCCCTTAATTTTTGATATCTATCTTGTGTACACACATATATATATTATTCGTATCATTATGTATTTAAACTTAAAACAGACTGTGTTTTGGTATTATGATATGGTGTTTTGATTTCTTTATGTATGATAGAATCAAGCCTGGCAGTAAGTTCAGCAAATTAACTCATTGATTGGTAACACACTCAAGCACCATATCCGTTATGAGAATAAAAGCAGGAGAGGAAAAGTGTTGAGATGAAAGAAAGCTGAAGAAGAAAAAGTCTAACTTAAAGACCAACTAAAAGAAAAGTGCTTCTCGAAAGACAACCCGAACAATTTTATTTATTTTTATCGAGTCTGTCTTCCCAGACATCAATACGACGTATCCGCTCCATACCATACGGCGTATTGAATGGTTGGACGTTATTAGTCCTTTATTTTTTTGCATTTAAAACTTTATCGTCAAATCTGTCTATTCGACGTATTCATGCACATGATACGACGTATTTAGCAGACTGACTCGTATTGATACTTTTTACAAGACTTTCTATATGGCGTATCTTGGTTTTTGGATACAGCGTATTGACTGCCTGTATAGTTTATTTTTATTATTTATTAACTGTAGGATACCCGAGATAGGATTTGCATGTTTTTCCTATATTTTGTACAGGACCTCGCTGGAAAAGAAATCGACAACATTGGTGAAGTATCGATCATCTAGAATCCTATGTGTGTTGTAGTCATGCTGGTATCTAGACGTATTTACAACACACATTCTTGCTCATAAACTCAACTTGGAGAATCTACCTAGCAAAACATCAGAGGAGTTTCTCGTTCTAATTCTTTTAATTTCCCGTTTTTAATGTTTTATCTATACAACGAGGACGTTGTATAATTTAAGTAGGGGAATGGGAATTAGAACGTTACTTGTCCTATTTTTCACATTAAAATGCTTAAATTTAAAAAAATTTCAAGCATACTTTTGTGAAATTACTAGTTACATAACCTGCACACATAACCCTTATTAGATATTGTGAATATTCAGCCTTATTTGTTTTCACATGTTTACCCAAAACCCACAAAAATATGAGTGTACCAGTGATGTTGTAGACTTTAGAACTTGGCTTGGTATATCTATTCGAAACCACAATAATAAGTACTATGGATTTAGATGAAGTAACTTGTTTAAATTGGTAAATTTCTAGGATTACACCCAAAAAGCCTTTATATGTTGTTTTATTAACTAACTACACTGGTTAGTTAACCCCTGTATAAACCCTTTGTTTACTCTCATTTTAAGAGTAAGATACCCCTAGAAAAACCCGTATAGCCAATCCTTTAGGATAACACCAACTATTTGTTTTGTTACACCTTTACACCTTAGCCTACGCTATTAGATTAAGTCTATTTATGAGTTGCTTAAAGTGTAAAGTATGTATTTCCTGTGTCTTGTTTCATTTTCTATCTCTGGTATGGTTGGGAAATTTGCACATTGTAATATGAATGTAAAAGGTAGTCAAAACTCATGTATTTTTACTACCATCACAATTATTGGTACGTCTGAAAAATGAAGAATCATGGAAGAAATTATCTGGAGTTATTATGATCGTGAAGATAGTGAAATTACATCGAGATTCATAGTATAGTATTGTTAAAAAAATTGAAAAAATAGAAAACCACAACAAAAAAAGAGGAGGAAAGTTTAAAGATAGTCAGTTCGTTAAAGCTTAAACCGATGGAATTATTTGAAGGATCGATTATTCGTTGATGCATGGTTATAAATCAATGATGTAAAGTTTTGTATAAAGTGGTAGATATCACCACTTGTCTTTGTAAAAGTATGTAAAGTATGGTATGATTAGGAGTTTACTGTTATGGGAACGCCAACTTAGGTTGTTTTTTTTGATCTATGATCAAGACGTTTGTGTATATAGTTGTGTCTTTATCATGATAACGGTCGGGAAAAAGTATCTAGCAACTTGAACCTTATCTGTTTGGACTTAATCTATTTGTTTCGTGAATTTTTATTTAACAACAATTTATTTCCCTTTCCTAATCATTAACCTTAGGTTTTACTCGAATGAGGATGTGATCGAATCATGCATGTCTATTTCGTCATTACGGCCATGTATCTGTGATTCAGCTGCCTTGTTGGTTTATTACTTTTGGTGAAAGTTAGAAGATCCATACCCTATATCATTCTTTATCCTAACCCTTGGTTAAACTCGAATGAGGATGTAATTGAACACACATGTCTATTATGTTATTACGGCCATGTATGTATGATTCAACTTCCTTGTTGGTGTGGTGCTTTTGGTGAAATATTGTTAGAATGATCAACCCTAAGCCTTATCATAAAAACCCAATTTACCTTTATAAACTTGTTACTCCTTAGCTCTAGTGGTGGAGATGTGTATCCTTGCCAAGCTTATGATAGAATACTTGTCACGACCGAGCAATTGAGCGAATTAGTTACATGTTACCACATAATTTAGTTGAGTGATTTGAGTGTTTTCATCTTCCTGTTTCGTGAGGTGTTTGGTTGTGTACTTGTAATTGATCAAATAAATGCTTAACGGAAAAAATAATAGGGATACATTTTCATAAACTTCTAAAGGCTACTTGATGACAAGTAGAATTCAAGTAGGGGGATATTTGATGCCATCAAATAACGTCACTTTTATAGCATCATTTATCTCATGTAAATAACCTATTTTGTATGATTATTGCAAGAATTGTTACTTAATCATTTGTATTTGAGAATTGTAGTAATTATGGAGTGCTTGGTGAAGATTAGCAAAAAGGCACGCATTCTGGAGCTTAAACGAAGACATTTGAAGATTACTGACTCAGACATCCTATACGCCGTATCCATCAAGGAAGATACAGCGTACCTGTGCCTGCACTTCACAAAAGACCACGAAGGAATGAAGTCCAATACGCCGTATCTAGAAGAAATCCATACGGCGTATTCAATATAAAGTAATAAATCATTCTAGAAGATATCGAACGTGGTCCCTACTCTAAGAACCCCCGATACGCCGTATCCATCTCACTCGATAAGCCGTATCGACCAAATTCCAGACCCTATAAAATGAAAACCTAAAAATGGGTTTTTCAGTGTGCTTGATTATATTTTTGATACTTTAACCACAAAAGTCAATTAACAGAAGACAAGAAGAGCAAAATAGGTCAAGTGAAGCTACTAATTCCATAGGAAACACTTTGTAATCTCCTATACTCTAGTAATCGTTTGATTTTTTGTATCATTCATTTAACTCGGTTAGTTTACCTTGGTTGAATTATTACTCTTGTATTGATTATGATGTTTGAGGGCTAATACCCTTAGGTATTAGCCATTATTATAAAGATTTGAGTGTTTTGGTTTGTTTATCTCGAATGCTTAATTTATCATTGATTGCTTGTTTATGTTTGTTAATTTATACTTGTTTACGTGTTTTTGATCCCACTCTAGATAGATCTTTACTGCCTGTTAAGGATGGTGAATAGCCTATGTAATCACAAGCTAAACACAAGAGAGACTCTTGCTTAGAAAAGCTAATGTCTACGCGGAATATAGACACAACTGATAAGAAGAACATGACTGATAAAAACTAAAAGATCCTTCTATGGATTTCTATTAACGAACAAGGAGAATTGTGTTTTTCTGGATCTCCCCATTTCCCTAAGCCGTGGGTTCTTTTTGTAGTGGTGAAACCCTAATCGGCATCTCCTAAAAACATGTGAGAATAATATGCATGACTCTTCCTAATTTAGCTCATGCATATCCTCATCTCCAACTAACTAAAACCTTATCCTGAAATAACTATTTGAATCTACCAGGACTAAGTACTCTACTAGTAGGAACTAGACATAGCCTACCAGGACTAACTATGATAATAACCTTACCAGCAGGAACTACATACCTGCCAGTAGGAACTACTACTCTACCAGTAGGAACTACATACCTACTAGTAGAAACTAAGTATTACAATTATTCCTAACAATCCTCCCCTAAACTGGAATTTGACTATGTTAATTTCCAGTTTCTAGATAGATCTTCAGTCTTGAACCTTGAGGATTGAAATATGAACTTTGCAGCAACATCCAATCTGCTTGAGTCTTGACTTGAATACTTGAAAATTCTGCACATATCAGCTGAATGTCTCTAGAGGAAGCAGCATCTTTATTTTTCATAAGAACACCTTCAAGAACCATATAGTTTGCAGTCTTCGTAGCCTTGTTGAACTTGAACATCAAAAGTCAGCAACATTGAAGAACCTTCAGGAAATCTTGAACCAGCAACAGACTTTGGAACCACCGCAGCAACATGAGTAGATTTGATAAGCCTTTACCAAGTAGCTACTCACTCTTGGGCTAGCTAATCCTTTGGTGGAATCATGACATCACCCTGGTGAATTAGTAACCAGTCCAACTCTTAGAACATGAATCATTGGTGAATTGGAATACCCTAATGATTTTTGGCAAATCATCACAGCCATAAACGGATTTTATATGTCTTTACCTGTAGCCGTTTGCTCAGGACTAGCCAATCCTTTGGTTCCCAATAAGGGCATTATCCATGGTGAATTGATAACCATTTCAACTCTCAGCAAATGAAGCATGGGTGAGTTAAAGACCCTATAGTTTTGAGCAAACTATTAAAGCTATCAACGGATTTGAGAGTCACACCAGAGCCGTACCCTCATGGTGAATCAACTCTTTCTTGTCTGTGAGACATGGTGAGTTGAACACCATTTGTTGTGTGGTGGTTAACCAACACCCAAACCCTGAAAATAGTTTACTTTATGGACCATGTGTGCCTGAAACAAAAACAACTTTGCACACCAAAGACTCAAAACTTATTTGAACATATTACCAAAGCTTGTCAGTTGCCAAAATCCTTTTATCAAAACACTTGTTACTAAAACAAAAAGTGAAAACCATTTAAGACAAACTACACAAAATAGAGTTATATATCAAAATACAGTTTGGACACAGCAAAAAGTTAGAATATATACGATAGAGTTACAGAGTACCATGATCAAACAGGAGAAACTTGGGCAGCAGCAATTTGATTCTTGATGAACCGAATCAATTGCTCAGCAGTAGTCATGTCATTGCCCACAACATCCTTGTCAATCTCCAACTTGTGCTTTAGCATCCTTTCCATGAGCTTTACTGAGAGAGGATAAGATACATCTGGGTTCAGCCCTAGTTGCTAAGGTTGATTGTGATTGATTTATTGGTTTTAAACATATTCTAATAAGGTTTAATTTCTATACTTTGATTTCTTTTAAGTTTTGGTCCATGCAAAAGTTTATTAATTTCTAGAAATATTGAGTTTTTATGTAAGTTAATGTGTTAATATATCATGTATGGCATTGTATAGAATTTTAGGGTGTTTGGATTGAGGTTTGAATGGATTTTGTTAGTTCATAATGGAGTTAGTTTTAGGACAGCAGGGTTGTAGCTGTGATTACGAAATATTTTTGGTCTTAGCATACCTGGAAAATTTGATTTAAAGATAGCCTTAGGTCTTAAGTGTATGTGGCAATTGGATGGAAAATCATCTCCTCCGGATGAGTGAGATACGGCCGTTTTACTAAAATGTGTCGAATCAGACCTAGCTGTAGAAATTGGGGCATAAGTCAAGGTTTTTGTACTAAACTTTTGTAAAATACTTATGTTCTCAGTAGGGGACTCATATTAGAGTCATCTCCAATTGGTTTCACTTAAAAAGCTCTTGTAGTTTTCAAATTGTGTTCGTTTCCGTAAGCTACAAAATGTGTCACTCCTTGTTCGGGACTGTTTTCAAGTGTTGGATAGAATTGAGTGTATAGAAAAACTTTTGACTTGGGAAGTTCTGGAAAATCCAATAGTTGTCTAGATATGTGTCTTAGGTGCTTGTAGCCGTTTGGATGGAGTGTTATTTATTCCAGATGACGGAGATATGGGTATTTTACTAAAACGGGTCGTTTTGTGCACACGAAATTTGAAACCTTCATAAGTCCAAAATGTTCTATACTAACATCCAAATTAGTAAAACTGTAGCTTTTAGGTATTGAGTCAACTTAAATTTTGCCGCATATTTCATCCTCATTGGATTTACGGATTAGGAGATATGATAAAAATGGTAAAGGCGTAAAATTCAGAAAATAGCCTACACTTGTAGTAAGGGGTAAATTAGTAATTTCACATGGGTTCTGGAAAGTTTGGACAGCGGGGGCCACATTTCTGGAAAAATAGACTTTTAATGCCACTTGTACGCGAAAACCTCATGTTTATATCTATTACGGATTATAAATGACACGCTTTCAAAGAGGGGTAAAATTTCAGAATCTTGTAAATAAAAGGTTTAGATCGACGTAAAAGCTAAAGTGAACACTTGTAAGTGAATTTAGTTAAAACTTAAACTAGAAACACGTCTTGGGGATGTTATTAGTTCAGATGTGGACTTGGGTTTTGAGTGTTTTGGACCCATATAAGTTAGGACACAATGCCATACTTGTTTCGTTAAAAACAAAAAAATGTTTTATCCAAATTCCTTCCAATTTCAATTAAAATGGTGTGAGTATTTGTCGGTTAATTTTTCTAAGTCGCGTCTTTTATTTTAGGTTGCTCGTAGGGTATCCGATTACTTCAGCTCTTATCTTGTTATTTTTGCCGAATCGCTTAAAGGTGAGTTCATAGCCCTCTTTTAATACTTACTTGTTTTCTCAAAACTTCGAGGGGAGATTTCATGCTACATTTTTAACTTTTGAACGCAAGTGCTTTGAATTGTATGCTATCCTGATTATTGCCTGATATTAATGCCTAAGTCCCTTACCTGCTACTTAAGTCCCCTGTTGATCATGAACCGTCAGTTGCTATTGTAGTGAGCGCGAATGTTGTGGATAGATCTATCGGGACTGACAATCCCCGTCTACTTTTCCGGACTTTATGGTTTTTTGAAGTACCATGTGACGCATTTACATTGAGGTATCCTTGGGGTTTTAGAAGTATACCACTACTTTTATGGGGCAAACATCTTGTTAAGGTGTCGGTGTCATGAGCTTAGAGCATTAATAATTACTTCGACATGAATGTGTTTCATTGTCACCATTTACTTAAATCTTGCGTTCATTCATTTTACTTATATAAACCTATGGATTCACTCAACAATTTGTTGACTTTTAGCATGTTTAAATCTAGTCCAAAGTGTGATTTTCTGGATGGGGCGGCCGCAGTGGAGAGTGAAGATGGATTCTGTGTTTCTTTTATTTCGATGCTAAATTATAAACTGATTTTAAATAACCGTTGTTACTTTTGGAAACTATTGTGTTGAACATACTCTGGTAGACTTTTATGTCATGTGTAAACTTTTGGGACTAATGTGCTCAAACTCTGATCTTTATGAAGCATCGAATGAACTTTATTTTAAAACGCCCCTTTTAAGGTCGTTTCCTATTTACTTGATGTGTGGCTATGACGTTTGCACCCAAATGTTATCGTCCCGTTCTTATT
>BQNB010046388.1:32500-43722 GCA_026074375.1 Tanacetum coccineum
CAACCATAAAGTAGAAATTTGTTGAATTGTATTTAAAGAATATGTTAAACCTAATCTTTAAAAAGAAGAATTTTCAATGAACAGTAAAACACATAAATTTAATAAAAACAAAAAAGGTCCAATATTATTAATCACATAATACGAACACTCTCAATTAAAAGGGTTACATAAGACACTTGAAGTAAATGATAACTCTAATGAATGACTCGTTTTTGATTTGATACGTGTATATGGTATTTGATCATTCATCCTCCATGCCCTTAGGACCTCCTTTTATACACAAAGTATACCTAAAATGAAACATTTCTCAATTTCATGTCAGTTACGACTCCATAAATCGTCCACTATTAATTTGGAGTCTGATAACGTTCACTTAATTAAACTTTTGGGTTTAGTCAAATTCACGTATAACATTAGAAATAACCATTAAATGTAAACGGTCATCAATAAATTAAGGTGTTACATAAAACTGAGTAGTAAAATAATTATTGAAAGGGTAATTATGTAACTTTTGCGTATTTTTATTATTGTATTGGACCAACGTAGAGAGTTACGTTTCGCAATAGAATACATTTGGACACACCTCGGAAATACCTAGACTTACCTAGACTCAAACCAATGCCCACTTTTGATCCCTAAATACAAAACTTATGAAATTTTATGTCAAGAAATCGCAAGGGCCGAAAATATTCGGCTAATCTTACATAAAACAAATTAACCCAATCAATCTTGTACTTATTATCCAATGGATACTAAGGAATAAAGTACCATTTATCACAATTAACAAAAGATTTGTCAAACATTGTACTCCTTAATAAATCCTAGGCGTCCAAGTAATTTCAAGATTAGCATAAACACTTACACCAATTCCTTAACAACAGCAATACACATAGTACTTTTGAGAAACCTTAACTAAACTTAGTTATAGGTAAAGAGTGAGGAGTTAGTGAGAAGGACTAACTTTTGTGTGTTTACCCATGCATATATACACGACCTCAGCCCACAAGGTAAAAACCCCCCCACAACTAAATTATTAATACTTAACCACTTTTAAACAAGCAAATGTCCTTCTTGCTATTCTTGTTCATTAATTCCACAGTAAGTAACAACAAGGACGTTCATTGCAAATACACAAACACATTTCATTTTCTTAGTTTGGTGTACGCATACACAATGGAAACCAAAGACATACAATTGTCTTTGTTTTCTTCCTCTTGTTAAACAAACAATTCATTCTATGCTTCATGTTGATTCGCAATCAGTGTCACCATCACATTTTCTTGTTTGCTTAATTCCAAATAGTAGCTACAACAAGAGTTTTATTCTCTAATAGTTCAAGTAAAAAGGTATAGCAAGCATGGTGGGTTTATAAAAGAAACGAGTTCAAATTCGGATTTTTGGTTAGAAGCTTTGAAAGCTAAGGGTTTGTGCGGTTGGTTTATTACCTCACCTACTCCGCCACAACTCTCGTCTCGCTAATCTTAGGACTATGTAAGACCTTATCTTGGTCCACTCTTATAATGTCATGTTCGTTTCTATCTATAATAAACGAATGGTTCCACGTTTGGTTCATGAGAGTCGACGTCAAGCAGGACGGTGACCATGCATGGGTTTCAACCATGCATGTCACATACTCATGGACTTGACCGACCTTGTATGCTCGACTCTTTATCCTCGACATACATGCTGGCAAAGCTACAAGTACAGTAATGTGCAGGGTCTACGACCTGTATTCGCGGAGCACGTAATGTACGTGTTTCATTGATTACTTGGTTATAGAAACTTATGTGATTAGTTTCGAAGTAAAAAATGATTAAACTTGGATAGACGCATGCATTAGTGCATGTTTTTTAGACATAATTGTTACATAAAACCGATTTCCTCATAAAAGGAAGTATACACTGAGTCTCATCTTTAGCGAAAGACGAACGAAAATAAGCCATGAAAGAGGTATGACAATGCCCATTGTTTGCGTGCAGATTAATGATAAATCAATGATAAAAGTTGCTTTTAGAGTACTAAAGTCATGAGTACCATGATTATAAAATTTTAATAGTCACTAGTTGCATTCAAGAATTGTTTTTAGAGCTAAAGATGGCTCGTAACCCATTAACGAGGCCCACTAAGAGGCCCATCAACCCACTCATGGGGGTGTGGCTTAATTTTATAAAGTCAAAAAGCTTATGCGACATATAAAAGTTGAAATTTGAACTTATGGAAAACTAGTATAAATGAAATCTGACCATAGTTGGATTAGTTATCCCATTTCGGATAACACATAATGCCCAATATGCCCATTAAATGATCACAGCTTCATAAAGCACTAAAACAGCAAATTTGTACTAAATTTGGACTTAATGAAACTAGTATAAGATAATGGACCAAATTGGAAAGTCATTGGACTTTTAAAAACGGTTAAACGGGGCTTTAAATGGACTTTAAGGCCCAATAAGCCCAAATAAGCTCAGCCGAACTTATTTTTAAGCTTAAACAGTTTATATGGCTTATTGGAATTAAAGAAAGTCTATTGCCACTTGTTAGGACTTAAACGGGCTTAAAATGTGATTTTTACAAGTTTAAGGACTAAAATTGTCAAAGTGCAAACTAGAAGGTGTAAAATGTAAATATTGATTTTACAAGTCTAGGGACTGTTTTTGAGATATTTCAAACTTAAGGGACTGTTTTGAATTAACTTTGACTAAAAGTGACAACTTGGGAAGTTAGGGGTTAAAAGTGTAAGTTAACCAAACTTCAGTAAAGGGACTAAAGTTGTGAAACTTAGAACTTCAAGGTATGTTATGAAACTTAAATGATTTTATAAACACTTAAAGTGTCGGACTGGACTTAATATAATAAAACTATTATTATATTTAAATTCAAGGTTTATCGGTGTATAAACTGTCGGGTTAATAAATGTCCATTTATTAACGAAACCTATCTTTAGTCGTATACCTTCCCGAGAGCAAACGAGTAAAATTTACTATTCTGTTAATGGGATTATTACCACGCAAGTGATAACAATATATATAATGAGTTAAATAACTAGCATTGTCATGTAGTTTATTTATGTGTCATACTCTAAAGTGATAGACTAAGACGTGCCGTATTTACTTAGGTATTTAGCGGCGTACTAATTTCTATACTTGAGCGTAATTGCAAACAGCGAAGGAACTAGCCTAGCAGAGGGTGAGTATCATATCCCCAATGTTTTACAGAAGATTAAATGATATACATCTTTGGGGTGAGAACATGCTTTGATTTACAAATTAGGACCCAATTGCACATTTTATACAAGATTTTCGTGTTTGCCAAAGAAAGCATAACCCCTGAGCCCCTATTATCATGACTGTTCAATTTACTGGATTGTAAGCATGAATGTTATGAGTAGATTTATTTGGGATTGACATCCCCGTTCGGGTGACTAGCTATCACCGGGAACGAATGTTGTAACATGTCAGATTTGGGATGTTTCGGGTTAGAACATCATTCATGGGCATTCATTGGCAATATATTGCATTCACACATGTCGAGCTTCAGTGTCATGAGCTATGGAAAACAAAATTACATTTTATTGATGTTTTGCATATGTACTTAATCATACACTTGGAATCTTGCGGTTCCTGCTATAGATTTACACAAACCTATGAATTCACCAACTTTATGATGACCATTTTAAGCATGTTTTTCAGGTCAATAATGCATAGGTGCGATGATACATTGAAGTCAATAATAGAAGAGTCAACACATAAGATTGGGACTTAAAGATTTTGGGACAATTGATATAAACCGAATCTTTATTAACATTGTTGAACATTTGAAGCCAAGGGCTTAATGTTAACAATAACACTTATTTTTGTTAATCCAAATGTATCTTTTTCAAACTGACACGTTTATTATCATCTCACATCTATGCTATTGAATCCATAATTTAACGCCCACGGATAATCATACAATACCACCACGCTGCGTACTCAGATTTGAGGGAGTTAAGATTGGTAACAGAGCCAGTGATATAGAAACCAGTCCAAAAGTTGTGCTGGACTATACCATATATCAAACACAAATATCACAAATAGGATTTGCGAGAGACATACAGCATTACTTTTTACATCTAGCACATATAAGCTTACAAGACATGATATTGTTTTAGCATTAGTAGGGTACTAAGTCATACATTATGGAAATACGTGTATATAAATGAAATTGACGTAAAATACTAAAAGAACAATTTATATTATTAAATCTTAACAGAACATTCCAATCGTATCATTCCTAAAGGTAATACATATAAAATTTATTTTGCTTCTTGGTAGAAATCCTGTCCTATCTGCGACGTCTGCGGTTACCTACACTTTTGTTTACACTGACTCTGAGCCCGGCAGAGCCTTCTAGGGAGCCGATGATGAGGAGGTATCTGAGGAAGGCATCCCACGGGTTATCGTATTAGGATACGATGGACTCCCGATACAGCAAGTAGCCCCGCCATCACCAGATTACATACCAGGCCTAGAGGATCCACAGACACCGCCAGTTCCTCAGGACGAGGATGAGCGTGAGCCTATGTTCATACAGGCACATGATCCTGACTACGTGCCAGAGCCTATATACCCTGAGTATATACCATTAGAGGATGAGCATGAGTTATCGGCTGAGGAGCATCCAATCCTTCCATTTTATTCACCTACTGCTGAGGTCACCCGGACTAAGTATACTGAGTCGGATCCCGAGGATATCCAGATGAGTATGAGGATGATGAAGACAAAGATGGTCCGTTGGACTAACCTATGGCGATGGGGGAGATGAATGGAATTTGATTAAGACGCTATATCATCTTGGGAATGACTGCTAGATGAGGAATGAAGGATGATAAGATGAGGATGATTAGGACGAGAAGGAGAGGAGGAGGACACATAGCTCTGGCCGAGCTCTACTATTGCATGCACCTGTTGATGATCACTATGTTCCCACCTGAGGGAACTAGCCTGTTATACCACCACCCTCCACAGACATTACTATTAGGGCTAGGATTACGTCCAGCTTAGACTCCATATCCTTCCACCATAGGGCAGAGGTTGAGAGCCTTTAGCCATGACTATCCATCCACCATCACCCCCTATCTCACTATCACCACCCTCTGCAGGAGAGTACCTTGCTATGGCACAGCTCCACCAACACACATCACACATTACTACCATCATCTTGGTGTCCCAACCTAAACCAGGCACTCAGGATAGCATCCACTCATGCTCTCATTGATGCAGTTACTGCCGCATTACCATCACCTTCACTACCACCACTACCACCATCCCTATACATACCACCACCTGTTGACCATAGGGATGATATTCCCGAGTCTGAGTAGCCTCCCCGCAAGAGGATATTATTTGTCACTCTAGTCTCCAGATGACGAGGTCGAGGAGTAGATCCACTGCTAGACCTTCCAGAGTCAAGGCGATAGATTATTGGGTTGTCAGTAACGGTAGATGATGAAAAGAGGCGACAAGTGATTAAAATGTCGTGTACGGATTAGGGTACTTGGGTATATCCGGCAGAGCAGTTCCCGAGGATAACACCTATGACCGTGGGAGAGTTCAAGACTTCTAGCCATGCCTACTCCACTACCATCACCACTTACCTCACTATCACCACCCTCTGTAGGGGAGCGCCTTGCTAGGTGCACGGCTCCATATACATATTCATCACCATCTGTGCCATCACCATTACTACCATTATCTGGGTGTCCAACCCAAATCCAGACACTCAGGATAGCCTCCACTTAGGCCCTTGTTAATGCGGTTACTGCCGCATTACCATCACCTCCACTACCACCGCTACCACTATCTCTATACATACCACCACCTATTGACCGTAGAGATGATGTTCCCGAGTCTCAGCTCCATGCACATCGGACACAGCTACAGTTGTAGGGTACTCTTATTCAGACACAGCACCATGTACATGAGACTTGCTCCCAGATACAACAAGCTGAGATGGCAGAGCTTTGAGAGACTGACCGTAGGCATCAGGTACAGATGATAGAGACTCTCCGTATGATGAGAGACATAAGGAGAGAAATAGGGGACATGCAGGCCGAGTTGTTAGCACTGCGAGAGCAGCAGAGGAGAGCTAGACAGCCAGCACCAGATGCTAGAGTTCCAAATTACCAGGATGCTTCTAGGGATGCTGATAGTCACATTTAGTGGTCTATGTCATTTTATTTTGATAGGCTGTTGTTTAGGCATGTTAAGTATTAGGGGTTTCCCCGCTAGCATAGCCTTAGATCTTTTGTATTGTATTTTGTGTACTAAAGACTATTTCATGTAAAAATTTCCAAGTTATGAATGAAATAGATGTGTTATGTTGTACTATATACCTCTCTTGTGTTGTTGTCTCATCTGTAAATTATTGTATATCTCGTCATGATTATGACCTCATGTTTTGTCTCTTGTGATTTAGACGAATCATGGCACCTGTGACAAGACGAGGACCGAATACCTCACCTAACAACACCAACCCAAACAACATGACTCCTGAATCCGTTCAAGCTATGATTAATCAAGCTCTTCTGTGAAACTCCACCAATGGAGATGGAAGCCATAGTTCACACGGGGATAACCGAAGGAATGTGCAAACTGCGTGCCTTTATTTCTACGCTGACTTCATGAAGTGTCAACCTTTGAACTTCAAAGGAACTAAAGGCGTTGTCGGTTTAACCAGGTGGATCGAAAAGATGGAATCAGTCTTCAATATCAGTGGTTGTGCTATTGAAAATCAGGTAAAGTTTGCCACCTACACTCTGTTAGGTGCTGCTTTGACTTGGTGGAATGGTCAGATCAGAACCTTAGGTCCTGAGGCATATTCAATGACTTGGGAAGTACTCAAGAAGAAAATGACGGACAAGTATTGTCCACAAGGGGAAGTCAAGAAACTAGAAATCGAGTTGTGGAATCTAAAGGTCAAAGGGAACGATGTTCCAACATACACTGAACGTTTCCAAGAGCTAACCCTGATATGTACCAAGTTTGTTGCTAATGAAACTGAGAAGGTTGACAAGTAATTTAGTGGACTCCTTGATAACATTTATGGAAATGTGAATTCTTCCAAACCCAAGATGTTGGATGAGACTATTGAGTTGGCCAACGACTTGATGGATCAGAAACTCCGCACCTATGCGGAAAGGCAGACTGACAACAAAAGGAAGGCTGATGATTCATCCAGAAACAACCATGACCATCAACAACAACCCTTCAAGAGACAGAATGTCGCCAAGGTCTACAATATGGGTTCAGGTGAAAAGAATCCGTATGGTGGATCTTTGCCCAAGTGCACCAAGTGCCATTTTCATCACAATGGCCTGTGTACTTAGAAATGCCACAAATGTAACAAGGTAGGGCACTTTGCCCGCGACAACAAAGGTACTGGCAACACTAATGTTGCTAATGCTCCGAGGGACAATAGGGAAGTTCCCAAGGGGAATGGTTGTTTTGAATGTGGAGCTCCAGGACATTTCAAGAGACATTGTCCAAAATTAAAGAATAATGATGGTGGAAATGGGAATGCACAAGGCTGGGTATACGCAGTTAGAAATGCAGAAAAGAATGGGAATGCATCAAGGAACTCGGACTCCAATGTCGTCATAGGTACGTTCCTCTTAAACAACCGCTATGGATCTATCTTATTTGACACTGTTGTCGATAGAAGTTTTATATCTACTGCGTTTAGTTCCCTGATTGACATCGCCCCAACTCCATTAGAAAATAGTTATGATGTCGAATTAGTTGACAGGAAAATAGTCGGGATAGACACTATTATACAGTGTTGCACTTTAAATTTCTTAAACCATCCGTTCAACATAGATCTAATGCTCGTAGAACTGGGTAGTTTCGACGTTATTATCGGTATGGATTGGTTAAGAATGTGTCACACCGTGATCGTGTGTGATGAGAAACTTGTTCGAATTCCCTCTGGGAATGAAACCTTGATTTTTTGTGGTGACGAAAGTAACAACGGCAGAGAATCTCGGTTGACCATTATCTCATGTTTGAAGGCTCAAGAGTACATGGAGAAAGGATGCCAGATCTTTTTGGCATAGGTATCCGCCAAGAAATAGGAGGACAAGTTGGAAGAAAAGCAACTTAAGGACGTACCAATCGTTCAAGATTTCTCGAAAGTGTTTCCCGAGGACTTGCTGGGTCTTCCTCTAGCTCGACCGATGGAATTCCAGACAGAACTTGATTCCCAGGCAGCCATGACGGCCGTAGCCTCGAGCCACCGTATCGATTGGCAAGTCACGTCCAAATGAAGGAACTGTTAGAAACAACCACAAGATCTTTCTTCTGAAAAAGGCTTCATAAGACCTAGTTCCTCACCTTGGAGAGCCCCGGTCTTGTTCGTCAAAAAGAAGGATGGGTCATTCAGGATGTGCATTGACTACCGGGAGTTAAATAAGCTAACAGTGAAGAATCGTTATCCACTCCTGAGGATCGACGATTTATTCGATCAACTCCAAGGATCCAACATTTATTCAAAGATAGATTTGAGATCGGGTTATCACCAGCTTAGAGTACGAGAACAAGACATCCCAAAGACGACATTTCGAACTCGGTATGGTCATTATGAGTTTCAGGTTATGCCATTCGGGCTAACAAACGCACCTGCGGTATTCATGGACCTCATGAACCGAGTGTGCAAGCCCTACTTGGATAAGTTCGTAATCATCTTCATTGATGATATACTTATTTATTCAAAGGACAAGAAAGAGCACGAAGAACATCTTAAGGCAATTTTAGAATTGCTTAAGAAGGAGAAGTTGTATGCCAAGTTTTCAAAGTGTGAATTTTGGATTCCGAAGGTATAATTTCTCGGTCACGTCATTGATAGCAGAGGTATTCATGTGGATCCAGCCAAGATAGAATCTATCAAAGATTGGGAATCTCCTAAGACATCGACGGAGATCCGCCAATTTTTAGGTCTTGCTGGTTACTATCGAAGGTTTATTGAGGGATTTTTGAAGATTGCTAAATCAATGACGAAGCTTACTCAGAAAGGAATCAAATTTGACTGGGGTGAAAAGGAAGAAAACGCTTTTCAGTTAATAAAACAGAAGTTGTGCAGTGCACCAATTCTGGCTTTACCTGAAGGGAGTGAAGATTTTGTGGTCTATTGTGATGCTTCACACAAGGGTTTAGGTGTTGTATTGATGCAGAGAGAGAAGGTGATTGCCTATGCTTCTCGACAACTAAAAATTCATGAAAAGAACTACACCACTCATGATTTAGAACTTGGATCGGTGGTGTTTGCTCTAAAGATATGGAGACATTATCTATATGGAACCAAATGCACCGTGTTCACCGACCATAAAAGTCTACAACACATTCTTGACCAAAAGGAGCTAAACATGAGGCAACGCCGTTGGCTAGAATTGCTAAGTGATTACGATTGTGACATCCGTTATCACCCGGGGAAGGCAAACGTAGTGGCCGACGCATTGAGCCGTAAGGAACGGATTGAGCCATTGCGGGTTCGAGCCTTAGTTATGACTATTGGCTTGGATCTTCCCAAATAAATACTAAAAGCTCAGATCGAAGCCCTGAAACCAGAGAACCTTGAGAAATAAGATGTAGGTGGTATGATCAGAAAGGATATACCCAAGGAAAAGTTGGAACCACGCGCCGATGGAACCTTATGTTTAAATGGCAGAAGTTGGTTACCTTGCCACGGTGACTTAAGATTCGTGGTTATGCACGAATCCCACAAGTCTAAGTACTCTATCCATCTCGGTTCTGAAAAGATGTACCAAGACATGAAAAAGCTATATTGGAGGCCCAATATAAAAGCCGACATCGCCACATATGTTAGCAAGTGCTTGACATGTGCGAAGGTCAAGGCCGAACATCAGAGGCCATCGGAATTGTTAGTACAACCAGCAATACCCAAGTGGAAGTGGGATAATATCACGATGGATTTTATCACCAAGCTTCCTAAGTCGTCACAAGGTTTTGACACCATCTGGGTGATTGTGGATCGACTCACAAAATTTGCTCACTTCTTGCCAATAAGGGAGAATGACCCATTTGACAAGTTGGCAAGGTTGTACCTGAACAAAATAGTAGCAAGACACGGAATACCTATTTGAATCATCTGTGATCGTGATGGGAGGTTCACATCAAACTTCTGGAGATCATTTCAGAAAGCTTTGGGTACATATCTGAGTATGAGCACCGCGTATCATCCAGAAACCAACGGTCAGAGCGAGAGGAATATTCAAACTCTTGAGGACATGCTACGTGCTTGCGTGATCGATTTTAGAAAAGTCTGGGTTAAGTATTTGCCATTAGCCGAATTTTCGTATAACAACAGTTATCACGCTAGCATAAAGGCCGCACCTTATGAGGCACTTTATGGCCGAAAATTTTGATCACCCGTGTGCTAGGCTGAAGTTGGAGAAGCTCAACTAACTGGTCAAAAAATGATCCAGGAAACAACGGAAAAGATCGTCATGATCAAGCAGAGAATTCAAGCTGCTCAGAATCGACAAAAGAGCTACGCTGACTTAAAGCGAAAGCCAATGGAGTTCGGAGTTGGGGATAGGGTTATGCTCAAGGTCTCACCTTGGAAAGGGGTTATACGATTCAGTAAGTGGGGCAAGTTGAACCCGAGATATGTCAGACCTTTCAAGGTGTTAGCCAAGGTTGGGAAGGTTTCCTACAGGCTGGAACTTCCTCAAGAGTTGAGCAGGGTTCACCATACCTTCCATGTGTCTAATCTGAAGAAATATTACGCTGACGAACCATTAGTCATGCCGTTGGAAGGAATTCACGTTGATGATAAGCTCCAGTTTGTGAAAGAGCCCGTTGAAATCATGGAACGGGAGATCAAACGATTAAAGCGAAGCCGGATACCATTGGTTAAGGTTCGTTGGAACTCTAGGAGAGGTCCTGAGTTCACCTGGGAACGTGAAGATTTGTTCAAACAGAAATACCCACAACTCTTCATAAACCGGGCTACGTCATCCGCTACAAGGTCTTAAGCTTTGAGTACAAAACTCTTTTAACGGGGAAGACTGTAACATTTCTCAATTTCAGGTCATTTTACGACATCTATTATTAGTCACTATTTATTTTGGTCCGATACGCGTTTACTTTTAAGCTAAATCGCGTATACTAGAAATAATCAATTTATGTAAACGGTCATCAAATAAATTAAGGTTTACATCAACCAAG
>BQNB010046389.1:15243-40698 GCA_026074375.1 Tanacetum coccineum
ATGATCTATTTCCTTTCAACGTAATCTATCCCGATGCACTAAAGTCGGATAAGGACAATGGTGATAATAAAATTGATATACTACAGTCTTTGAGGGGTAATGAAAATACACGTGGGTCAAATAAGCTTTTGGAAGAAAGTCACGATAAAATCAATAAAATTTTCATTATGGAAATTTTTATCATGGAATTAAATGTTAATGTTGGGAATTATATTTGAGTTGATAACACAAAACATATGAAAGATGAAGGACTTAAAAGAAAAAGGAGGAATTCTTCAAAATATGGAAGATTACAGAAGATTTCCTAGAAGATAATTGTAAAAGTTAGGAAGAGGTAGTTGTTTCCTAATACTTATCATTTGTAAACCTAATGTCTCTAGTATATAAAGAGATATAGGTCGTATAATTTTCTGTGTGTCAAGATGTAAAACACAGAAAAGTATGTGTGTGTGTGTGTGTCTAGGCGTCAACTCCTCTAAGTGGACGCCTAGAATTTATGTGTTTCAGCCTCAAGGATCTTATGATTCCTGTTACAATTCATTGATGTAACCGTTCTACTATTGATCAAAGTAGAACTGGGGCTTGTAGTAGTCATGTATTATAGAGAAGATAATGATGAAAACCTTGTTAGAGTAACATTGATGTTCGTATTCTGCTACATGTTATGTTCAATGTTATTATCCTAGATATAGATCTAAACAATCTGAGCTTATAACGATTCTTTAGATTTCACAATTGGTATCAGAGCCTCGTGGCTCTCGATCTAGGATCAACAAGGTGTTATTGAGGTTGTGTTCTTGATGAAAAAGAAGAGATGAGTTTTGGTTATCACAAGTTCGTTTGTCCGTAACTGTTCGATTTGTGTTAGCTCCTTGTTCGGTTTGTTTTTACCATAGCAGTCATCGACTAGATCCATTCAAGTAAGTTATTTGGATTATTTTATAACTAATAATAAATAATTTGATTATAAAATAAAGTGAAGGATAATGGGTAATCTGATGACACAACAACTTTGATTTGATTTTGTTTAGTTAGTTTCGAATGTTATTGGTTCCAATCGGTATGAGTTTCAAAATTAATATGTAATATTTGATTTTGGTTATCAGTATGCTTCGTTTTGGATGGTTAATAGTTTGATTGTTCGTGTTTTTTATATGAGTATTAATGTGGAGCATGTTGGTTCGTGGTATTAAGATTAATACTGCTAGCATTAACTTTATACTGCCAAGTATTCTCGTTACTACTGCTGCCAAAGACAACACATTAGTGACAGATTAGTGATAAATAAAGTGTCACTAAATAATATGAGAGGAAGGAGTAATTGAATTTGTAACAGATTAGCAACAGTTCAGTGACAGTTAAAGCGTCACTAACAGAATGGGAGGAAGGAGAACCAGATTAACAACGCATTAGTGACAAATTAGTGACAGAAAAAGCGTCACTAAAAGCTAATGAAAGAAAAGAAAAAATGTTTTCTGTTTGGTTGATGCGTAAAGTTTTATACACGTATAATAATATAAGTATAGAAAATTACCAAACTACCTTGAGGACAACGTAAGAAAAGGAAAATTCTCAACGAAATATAAAATTATACGTATTTAACCGGTGAGTGATTACCGTGTTCTTATTCCACGAAGATTTATGAATTTAGAACACGTATGTTATTTGGACAATGATTTGAATAGGTATCGAATAAGATTTGTATTTCTAAAATCCTAAAAAGGAGTGAGGCACATTAAAGGACAATTAAACCTAACTTTAATAACGGGAAATTAAACTTTAACTAAAAACGCAAAATGGGAACCCTAAATGGTGATTAAAAACCCTAAATTTCCAAAATTAAACCTAAAATGATTTTTTTTCCCTTTTAATGGACTCTAATTGACTAAAAATTAAGTTTAAAGAAAACTAGAACAAAAATAGAGTTGAAATGAGCTTAAAATTTTGAAAAACGTGAACGGAAATGAATCCCGTTCTTTAAAAATTGAAATTTTCGCAATTTATAAACCCTACAAAACAGAAGCAAAACTAATTTTCCTAGAAACTATTTGATAAAAGAAAATTTTCTAAAAAAGAATTATATTTTTTTGATTATTTTTCTATTTTTTATGAATTTTTAAAGTTTTTAATAAAAATAAATGTTTAAAAATACTAAACTAAATATAAAAATTCTGAAAAAATTATAGAAAGTAGCTTGAACTAAGAGGAATCTAGGAAAAATAAGTTGGGAATCACAGCTTATCGAATAAGCTGTGCAATAAGCTAAAACAGCTTATTGTACAAAAAGGCTAAAATGTATACAAATAATAAATTTTGTAAAACTAGAATGAAAAAGACCCCAGGGCACGTTGGTAGTGAGTGTGTGTGTTAAAACACTTGGTGAAGGTGGTAGAGGTCCCGGGTTCGAGCCTTGCTCACCCGGGGCTTCCCACTTTCCTAAGTGTTTTAATTTTTTCCATTTTTTATAACTTTTTAAAACTCTTAAAAATAAGCAACTTTTGTAAAACAACTATTTTTATAAACTACAAATAAGCTCAGAAATAAGCTAAATAATGACAGAAAAGCTTAAACTAAACTAAACCACTAAAAAGTTAACTAATTGGGCAATTTAATGACAAATAAGCTAAGGGAAAAGATAAATAAGCTAAAACAGATAACAATCTATATCTAATAAGAGCACAGGGAGTCGTGGTGCCAAACTCTTGGTGCCAAACTCCAAAAGTGCTGCCACGTCAGCAAAATGGAGTTTGGCACCAGAAATGCCATGACACCAGAATTCAGTGGGAGTGGTTTGGCACCAGAATTCTGGTGCCATAGCATTTTTTTTTTGAATATTTATTTAAAATACACTTATTTATAAAACTAAAAATAAAATTCATTGAAATTAAAAACATTACATTAAAAAACACAATACATAAAAAAAACATAAATTAAAAGACATAAAATTAAAAGACATAAAATGAAAATGCATAGAATTAAAAATCATAAATTTGGCGGCGCCGACTAGTTTGGAGGTGGTGGATATGCCGCTCGGATTCTTGCCTTTTGGGCGTTGATGATAGCGGCGTCGGCCGCATCCATCCCGCGTGTGTCGATTTGTAGCACACGCATGTCCTCCGCAATCCTTTGAGATTGGATCAACCGCCTTCGGTCTTCACTCTCTCTCTCGAGAACGGTCATTTTGGCTTTGCGGTCTAACTCGTATTGTTCCGCCATGAATTCTTGATACGCGGCCGGGTTTGAACCGGAGCTAGCGGTCGAGTTAGAACCCGTACGTTGACTTTTAGCAAGTCGTTGCAAACCGGGTGGTCGAGGCAAATCATCATCTCCAAAATGCTCCGGTTCCTCGTCGGTGCCCAAAAGACGATTTCTTCTTTGCAAAGTCGAATCGGGGTTTGTCCACTTGTGTTTGCCTTTCAAAAAAAGCCAAGCACTCCGGTGCTTAAACTCACCCCCCACGGTTGCATCATACAACGTGTGCACCCTCGACATATGATCATCATCATTCTCCCCACTATGAACCGCGGTTTCTTGCACCAATTGATTAAACTTGAGAACCGAGGCATTCATTGGAGTCCACTTACCCGTCAACATGTTCTTGGTACGCTCCGTGAAGCCTTTTTTCTTCGCTTCCGTATTGTACACATTTTGGATTTTGTACCAAAAAGTATCTCGCTTTTGATCACACCCGGTTTTTGGATCCTCGGAAACTTGAATGAAACATTCCGCCAAAAGCAACTCCTCATCTTGAGTCCACGCATTACGAATTCTTTTTTGTTTCTCAAGTGGCGGTTCTTTTTCTTTGTTTTTTTTGCCTTCGACTTCAAACGGACGCCGCGGCTAGGCTTCGACGTCGGGGTCGGAACCGGCTCGTCTTCATCTTCGGTATCTTCGACTTCAAGGTGGTGCGATTGTTGCTCGGAATGTGGTTGGGAAGTGGTGAATTGGTTTGGTAATTGTTGTGGTTGTTGTTGGTGCATTTGTTGCATTTTAAATTGTTGAAACATCAACAATTCTTCTTGGTTAGTAAATTGAGGTTGGTAATTTGGATTGGGATAGTAAGGCATTTGGTTGAATGCCGGTTGAGTGGAGGAGCCCGGATTCGAAGACGACCCCGGAATTTGGTTGGTTGGGTCGTTAAGCATACCGGAAATCCAATTTGGTAGGTTGGGGTTGGGATTGGGATTCATTTTTTTTTGAGTGAAAAAAATAGAGAAGTAGAGAAATGTGAAGTAGAAGATGTATTGAAAGTGTGTGTGAAGTATGAAATAAAAAGAGGGTATTTATAGGATTTTTAAAGGGGTAAAATTGTGATTTTTGGGGTATTTTTTGAATATCCGCTCCCCCTAACGGATAGATTAAAAGAAATTAAGTTTGGCGTAGGCTGTTAGCCACGACGCGAAGACCCTTGGCGTGAGCCATGGTGTCGTGCGCCGTTGTCCATTTTGGCGCCATGGCTTGGCACCAAGCCAACAGCCATGGACTCCCTATGCTCTAAGCAAATAAGAACTAAAATAAGCATATTTGATAAGCTAGATTGCCATAAAAGCTAAAAAGCTTAAAAACACTATATATTTAACACTAGAAAGCAAATAAGCTCAAATAAGCTAATGGCAAAACTAAATAAGCCAAAATTGACTTCTACTAACCTAAAAAGTTAAACTAATCCTAAATAAGCCATAACTATAAGCAGATAAGCTAAAATAAATAAATAAGCTTTTTTGTGTAAACTGTTAACCAAACAGCCCCTTAAGTCACCTTTGAGCTTAATTTTCAATAAGCTAAAGAATCCTTATGGACTTTTGGCTTATTACCTTAAGAAGTACACCTAAAAGACTACTTAAAACAACTTTTTAAAACCATTTTGAAATTCAAGAGCTTAATGAAAAGTCTTGTTGAAAACTGCTTATACTTAGGCACTAATAAGCAAGTAATAAGCTAAAAATAAGCAAATGTATTAAGCTAAGAAACTTGAAATTTAAAGAAGACTTACAATTGCCTTAGCTTAACAAAGGCTATAATGCTCAAGGAGCTACTTCTACAGCTCTAGTTTATCACAAGGGTAAGCTAGTAAAGGTCCCATGAGCTCATCCATTGCTAGCTCATCATCCAAAAGGCTTAATCCCATTTAGCAAAGGTATTAATCTGATTTTAAGAGTTTAAGTATATTAAATGACTAATTTGAGCTCAATTTGAGCTTATAGACTCAGAGAGCTCATAAAGAGCTTATGAGAGTAGCTTGTGAAAAAGTTGAACAAAAGCAATTGAGATATATATAAGCTTATAGGTAAAAACAGTTTGTGAACAAGCAAACTATGATTTTATTGATTTAAAACTAAATATAAAACTTTGAATAAGAGATTACAATAAGCTGAGAGACTGAAAGTAAAATTACATAAGCTAAAATTATCTAAGCTACCAAAAGCTAAAAACTGAAAAAGAATATGATGTGTGAGAGGAGTGGGATTATATTTATAGCAGGAATGAGAAGCTTCTAGGAGTCTAGATACGCTCCTCTAACTCTTGATCTTGGCCCTTGATTCTTGCTCATCATTAGATCCTTATTGATGTCTGTTGGATTAAATGAGTGAGCACACGGATTGCCAACATGGCATTCCGTGTGTCAGGCTCATTGTGCTTCTTTTGCACTAACTTTAGTGCAAATTACCAATCATTATTGTGCTTTCTTTCATGTCTCGCGTGTCCTCCTTTTAGGTTTCCACCACTGAGAGCCTCTCAATGACTCATAATTATGCCAGCTTGGATGTTGGTGCTTGAATTACTAAGCCACGTCCTCAATTTTCATTTGCCCTTTGATTTTGACGTGATGTAAAACTGAAGAAGAAGATAAAGAGTAACAACATTTCGCGCTTTTTTTTATATATTATTGTTTTACCGTTTAAAACGTTGGGATATTTGACCGGGGAAAAGGGCGTTGACTTGGGCCGGGTTTTGCGTTAAAAGAAATGGGCCACGGTTTGTTTTGGGTTTTAGGTTAATAAGAAGATAACGACCGTTATCTCTTATATTTAAAGAGATAACTGTTGTTAAGGCTTAGGGTTATTTTTGCAATTTGGTTTAACTTCAAGGGGTTGTTTTGGTTATTTTAGAATTTTGTCTTTATAAGTTTAACCAGAGTTGACTTGTTGACCATAGTTGACCAAGGGTTGACTTTTTGACCCTTCTTGCTATCAAATCCCCGGTTCTTGTGCACTTTATCCGTTCTCGTGTTCGTGTTTATCCTGCTTTGACCGTTTTCTTAAGATTTTTGCAATATCCGTACCTACACAATTACAAAGACAAAATGAGCAATATACAAGTATTTTATGCACAATTTTGGTCTTTTAAGGGACATTTTTGATATAAAAAGGATATGTGTTTTCACACATATAAGTATGATTATGGGTATTTGGAAGAGATTGTCGTTCGAAGAGATGATAATGTGCTATACAAGTTGAAGGAAGGTGACTTCCCAAGACTTAATCTGTGTGATATTGAAGATATGCTACTTCTCTTATTCTAGACGAAACTGTCCAATCTTGATGTGAATGATCGACACGACATAGGTGTGGCATTTAGAATGTTTACCAGACAAATTGTCATTCTTCACCGTGTCTAAGATCTTCAGTTGGGAGTTAAAAGCTATCAGCAGAAACTTAATATCACTAGACCAGAGACAACCAGATCTAACATCTCTAAACTAACCCCATACACTGCATACAAAAACCCTCAAGGAATCATTTATCAAGACAAGTACAAAAGAAACACGTTGATAGGCTCGGATGAACTATACAAATTCTGCGACCATCTATCAGACGTGTGCTTCATGATATTACTTCTAACTTGGAGATGCATTACCTGCCAAAAAGACATTGGAGTAACTTGGAAATGAAAAGGTCCTGCATCATGGTCAAGGCGATTGATAAGCTGCTCTTTGAAAGGAGGTTGATGCGTAATTTGGAGAAGTTTGTTGGTGGACGTGACTATGGGAATGATCTAAGGCTGCTTGAACGGATAATATAACCATGTCATATCTTGCCCTTCCATATTTCAGGTCATTTTTCTATA
This sequence comes from Tanacetum coccineum, assembly GCA_026074375.1. Classification (NCBI taxonomy): domain Eukaryota; kingdom Viridiplantae; phylum Streptophyta; class Magnoliopsida; order Asterales; family Asteraceae; genus Tanacetum; species Tanacetum coccineum. Next base: position 22,312 of record BQNB010046389.1, read on the forward strand.
ATTTCATAATCATGTGAATATGTATATATAAGTAGTGTAGACTAGTATTAGGCATATATAGTGTTTGAGTAAGATATTTCTAGAATTTCTTAGTAAATTCAAAATCTTTCAAATTATCATACTCAAACACCATATAACTACCCTCAAAAATTGAGGAGGAGCATTAATATGTTCCTTTTGCGGCTTCTTGATAATTGGACATTCTTTCCCCGAAAGTAGTTATATTTGAATCAATTGATATCCAAAATATCAAGAGACTTAATAATTTTGATAAGGGGAGAGAATGTGATTAAAATATATGGCTAAGAATGTAATTTTTGAGATCTCAAGTGTACGCTTTCCCACATATGTGCTAAACTCTTTCGATTATTCGATGCACATATGAAGGGGGAGCAAATGGTTATGTGATTGGCTAGAATGTGGAAATACTAAAAGACCGACCATTTATATTACTACATTAGAGTTATAAGGTGGTTAGGTTTAGGTATTATTTCCCATGATCCAGCCAGAACCGAAGGAATCTACCTAGGGATATTCCACTAGATAGTGTAGTAGTCCTTAGGTATGAAAAAAAGGAGTAAAAGTGAGAATAAGGGAAAAGTGCCGACTGAGATGGAGCTAGTACTGGAACAAACCCAACAAGGTACTAGTTATGAAGTCTCAGTAAGCGCTAAAGGGGTTGAAGAATTAAAAAGAAAAGTTAAGATAAAGGGTGAAAAGAAAGTAGCCCTCCTTACACTTAGGCAGAAACCGGGTCAATACATCTGTTGTCAAAAATCTCAAAGATGATTGCTGACATTGAAGACTAACATCATGGACCCAGTGATGCAATGCACAATCCTCCCTAGCCATACAGAATCTCTCAAAAGATTTATGTTTCATTTCTCACGGAGATTACACACATTTCTATCAATTTTCTCACTCCGAGTTAGTTGGTATTGAAAAGGTGGCAGTCTGCTCCAGCCTCCGATCACTAAAACCAAAGTGCACTATTGAGTCCAGAGCCAGAAGAGATCATCCATAAATCTCATTAGGACACTATTCTAAATTATGCTCACTAAGTCACACAATGTGAATAACAAGAAATATATAAAGAGTCCTACGCATTATCCTTATGATTTTGCCAGAACATCCAAGTGATACTTAAGTATTCACAGTGTAGATGGAAATCCTACTTGAGCCAACATAAAACAAGCTTATGGTAGGTGACTTGTGCGATTCTATACGAATCAAACTTGTGACAACTGGAAAGAAACGATGGTGCGATTCTATATGAATCAAACTTGTTCCAAGAAATGAATTGATGATTGATGATCTTTGAAATGCTTAAAACTCTCGATGTGTCAACTCTAGTAGTGTCACAAAAATACTTTAGCAAGTGACATATACCGCTCTCTCTTAATTATTCAACAATAAAATTTCTCCTACTCGCACTTCGGTAGCGAGGCAAAGTAACTCACTGTTTCACTCCTCGCGTCTCCGACTCTCACTTTGAGACGATCTGTAAGGTAATGAGAAAGGCTAGTACAGCTGCGAAACCCTGTCAAGAAGATTCTTCAGAATTCTATCTGATCATAAGCAGTATTTATATTGATCAACGGGGAACCGTGGTTATTGCAACCGTATTCGACGAAGTGACAAAGACACTTTTGTCCATATCTGTTGATTATCACTAACCTAAACCTGCAGGTTTTCCCAATAATGGCAGCAGCTAGACGTGGACGAGTCAGATTCATAGCCGCATACTTATACTCGACCGACATTTATAAAGACTTCATGAAAGCTCAAGTACATATTTCAAAACTTCCGCTTCTCTGATACTATATGTCCTTCTTGAAGCGTCAAAGTGTTAAAGTTAAAGAACTTCAAGATAAACGCATCCTTAAAGCTTTCAAGTTATCATATCAAGAAAAGTATGAGCATGTCGGTCCAATGTCACAAGATCACAAGATGATATAATGAGATTATTCTTGCTTGATGATCTCAAGAAGCTAAAGATCACATTCAAGTCAAGTTCAAACTATCAAGCCAAATCCTAAAGTCAAAGATCACTACAACATATCACAAGTTCATGATTGAAGTTTAAAGACTACAAGCTCAACACGAATAATAAGCACAGTATGCTAAGATTAACTTTTTGTAACATGGAGTGACCTCCCTTAGGGGGAGATTGTTAGGAATACGAAAGTATCAGTCACTTCCATAATTATTGTATGTAGGGATCGTAGTATAATTGATAGAACTTAAGTAAGATAGTAAGGCCCAAGGCTCATGGTAAGCCCATCAAGCATACCATGGCCGGCCATAGTCATTGTATTTATACCCCTCTCCATGTCTTAGACAGGGTTGGTTGTTTACTTTTCTTAATCTAATTTTGTTCATTTTCCTTTCTCTCTCTAGAAGTGTTCATCCCATCTTTCTCTCTCTAGTTCTTCATTCTTTTGTGTGCAAGATTAGATAATCTACTATTCTACAAAAGGAGGGAAGGATAGAAGATTTGATCACATTTAAACAAGATTAACCAAGTTGAATGATCAAAGATTTAGAGAGATTTAGTGAGATCTAAAGAGAGAAAGAACTGAAAGAAAATCGTGCAAAAGAATTGTGAAAATAGTTGGAGGTGACCCACTATTTACAGGAGCTAAAAAATAGCCTATCAGGAAATGGTGGTCACAGATATATTAGGGGGCCACCGGCCTATTTAATGGACCGCCCCGACAGACGCTCCTGCTTTTGTCTTTTTGTGGTGAAGGTGAAATCTAGTGAATGTGACACTTGTTTTAGGGGGAAATAACCAGATTTTGAAATTCAAAATAATTACCAAACAAAACATTTCTTTATAATTCAAAAATAATTTGTCTCAATAAGTTTTGAGAAATAGTTTTGTTATATTTATAAAAATATAAAGTTTAAGGCAAAAACATATTTCTTTGATCATCTTACAAGTTTAATGTTGTTTGTACATACCTTACGTGATTTACGTCAGGTGCAAACAAATGTCAGTGTTGATGTAGACTTGAGACGTCGAGAGATGTGGATGCGAGTATGCATTGATAATTTGTGATTATGAGTAACTTGCGCACTTTACATTACGTATTACAAGTTACATGTTTGTCATCACCAAAACATAAAGACATCGTATAGATTAAATATCGTAATATTTGCACTAACAGTTAGGGTTTAGATTTAGAGGTTTTTATATGCCATTATGCCTCGCCCTTGCACCCTTTTTCATGAGAATGAAGCAAATAAACTTTAGAATTGGTAATAGGTTAAATGGGTAGGATTGGGAAAACCCCTTTTTCATTTCTAAACTGCAGAGCAATATGGCGTATGGACTAAAATGGATCCGGTGTATTGACTCAAATTCACCCAAAATTTAAAATATCAATGCGACATATTTAGCAAATTGAATACGGCGTATTGATCAGCTAAAGATCCTGCGTTTTCAATCGCATACGCCATATTGACTTATATCTATATGGCGTATTGACTACAAATCTCCATACGGCGTATCCACATCTGAATATGCCGTATCTGCTCTCAGAACAGAATGGTTAGAATTTATAATCTTTGTACTGATCTCGTTGATTTTGCAGATATGGCTCTTCCACTTAGAGATTAGCGGTACCAGTACCTTAGGTTTGAGGGATTACAGTACACTAATGCTGATATCATAGATTTTGAGACAAGGTTAGGTAAGATATATAGGAGAGAGGTACATAGGGTTCATGTATTTGATTTTGGGGGATTAACTAATCTGATGGCTGAGGGGTTAAGCGGTAGGATGCTGATGAAGCACAGGGATGCTCAGGGATAGGGTGTATTTATTAGCCGAGCTTGGAGGCGGCTATTTGAGATTTGAGTCCCATTATTGCATGAGCTCATTCTGGAGTTCTTTAGTACTTTTAGATTTATATAGGTTGTGGTTGATCTTGATATAGCTGAGGCTTTATAGTTTTAGTTAGGTAGAGTTAGGCATCGCATGAGATAGAGGCAGTTTATTTTGGCTTTGGATTGCATACTGCAGAGGAGATTGAGACTGCTAGGTTTGGTTTATACTAGGCAGATAGTGGTAGGCAATTCTCCGACAATGGAGATCTGAGCGCTTATTGGAGAGAGATTTCTTTTGAGAAGGATTTTCTGGGTACATCCCCTTCTTATACTCTTATCAGGGATCCGATGCTGAGATTATGCCATATGCCATCGCTTGTAGCATTGTTGGAAGGAGTCAAGCACCTGAGAAGGTGACCGTAACTAATTTGTTTTATCTGATAGGGATAGACGTTAGCTTAGTCAACGTACCTTATCTGTTGGCTAGGTACTTAAGGTTGTTCACTTCGGGAAGGAAGCAGGGGGCTATGATATCTGGAGGACAGTTTGTTGCCCGTCTAGCTGAGCATTTGGGGCTGCTTACTAAGGAGAGACTCCAGGGACTGATTGTGATTGTGCGAGACCTCCCTATTATTAATATGGTTGAGTTGGTGAGGATTCAGATTTGTAAGGAGCTTGATGATATGTGGAATTGGGTAGCCTCGGGACCAAAGAGGCAGCCAAATGTTTCGATTGGTGCCCCTAAGGGCGCTAAGGATGCTCTTGCAGTTGATGAGGGTGCTCTGGCTGATCCAGCACATATGCAGGCACCTAAGACACCACATGCTGCACCCAGGACTATGACTCAAAGGTTTGCGAGGATCGAAGAGGAGGTGCACGAGTTATGGTGGAGCATTGAGGAACTACGTGGTGATGTCGACAGATCGATCACTGATCAGAGTAAGTTCGCTATTTGGATGGTCAGTTCCATGACTCAACTTATGGATACCAACGGTCGCACCTACCAGGCCTTCGACAACACTCTCGTAGGTAGCTCGCGGTTGCCTTATCAGAGATGCACCAGGCGCAGAACCGGTGATGCCAACACCTCCACAGCCTAGCAGGACGAGCAGCAGCCAGACCCATGATCCCTCTACTCCTTATCTTTTTGTTTCTATCTTTTGTACATTTATATTATTCGTATCATGATGTACCTAAACTTAAAACTGCTTATCCTTTGATGTATATATTATGGTATGATAATTTTGATTTGTTTGTGGATGATGGAATCAAGCCTGGCAGTAAGTTCAGCAATGCAACTCATTGATTAATAGCGCACTCAAGAACCTTATTCGTTACATGATTGGAAGCTGGAGAGGAAAATTGTTGAACCGAGTAAAGGAAGCTGAAGAAAAAGGTCTAACTTAAAGACTAGCTGAAAGAAAAGTGATTCCCGGGAGACAACCCGGATTGTTATTTATTTTTATCGAGGTTGTCTTCCCAGACATCAATACGGCGTATCCACTCCATACCATATGGCATATTGAATATCTGGACGTTATCAATCCTTTATTTTTTATTCACTTTGAACATTATTGTTAGTTCTGTCTATACGGCGTATTCATGTAGATGATACGGCGTATTTGGCAGACTAACCGTATTTTGATACTTTTTACAAGTTTCTCAATACGGCATATTCCAGTTTATGGATATGGCGTATTGGTCTCCTGTATAGTTTGATTAGTTTATTTATAATTAACCCTAGGTACCGAGATAGGATTTTGCATGTTTTTCTTATATTTTGCATAGGACCACGCTGCAAAGAAATTGACATAGTTGGTGAAGTATCGATCATCTGGAATCATCTGTGTGTTGTAGTTATGTTGTTATCCAGACGCATTTACAACACACATTCTTGCTCATAAACTCAACTTGGAGAATCTACCAAGCAAAATATCAGGGGAGTTTCTCATTCTAATTCTTTTAATTCCCGTTTCTAATGTTTTATCTATACAACAAGGACATTGTATAATTCAAGTGGGGGGATGGGAATTAGAATGCATACTTGTCCTATTTTCACACTAAAATGTTTAAATTATGCTCAAATTTAAAAAAAATTCAAGCATAATTTTGTGAAATTACTTGTTACATAACCCGCACAAAACAACCCTTATTAGATATTGTGAGGATTTAACCTTATCTGTTTCCAAATGTTTACCTAAATTCCACAAAATTATGAGTGTGTTGGTGATGTTGTAGACTTTAGAACTGGCTTGGTGTATCTATGAGTACTATGGATTTAGATGGAGTAACTTGTTTAAATTGGTAAATTTCTAGGATTACACCCAAAAAGCCTTTATATGTTGTTTTATTAACTAACTACATTGGTTAGTTAACCCCCGTATAAACCCTTTGTTTACTCTCATCTTAAGAGTAAGATACCCCTAGAAAAACCAATAGAGCCAATCCTTTAGGAATAACACCAACTGTTTGTTTCGTTACACCTTTACACCTTAGCCTACCCTGTTAGATTAAGTCTATTTATCAGTTGCTAGTTGCTTAAAGTGTAAAGTATGTATTTTCCAAGTCTTGTGTCAATTTTATATCTTTGGTACGGTTGGGAAGAAATTTGCACAATTTAAACGGGAATGTAAAAAGTAGTCAAAACTCATGTACTTTTACTACCATCACAATTATTGGTACGTCCGAAGAATGAAGAATTATCGAAGGAATTATTCAGAGTTATTATGATCATGAAGATGGTGAAATTACACCGAGATTCGTAGTTAGTATATATAAAAAACGAAAAAAATTAGAAAAATCGCAACAAAAAAGAGGAGGAAAGTTTGAAGATAATCTTTTCGCAAAAGCTTAAACCAAAGGAATTATATCAAGGATCGATTATTCATTGATACGTCTTATAAGTCAACGATGTAAAGTTTTGTATAAAGTGGAAGATATCGCCACTTGTCTTGTAAAAGTATGTAAAGTATGGGATGATTTGGAAGTTGACCGTTACGGGAACGCCAATTTAGGTTGTTGTTTTTTATCAATGATCAAGACGTTTATATATAGTTGTGTCTTTTTCATGGTAACGGTCGAGAAAAAGTGTCTAGCAACTTGTACCTTATCTATTTGGACTTAGTCTATTTGTTTTATAATTTTTATTTAACAACCATTTATTTCCCTTTCCTAATCATTAACCTTGGGTTTTACTCGAATGAAGATGTGATCGAGTCATGCATGTCTATTTTGTCATTACAGCCATGTATGCGTGATTCAACTGTCTTGTTAGTTTATTACTTTTTGTGAAAGTTAGAATATCCATACCCTATATCATTCTTCATCCTAACCCTTGGTTAAACTCGAATGAGGATGTGATCGAACACACATGTCTATTCTGTCATTACAGCCATGTATGTGTGATTCAGCTGCCTTGTTGGTGTGGTACTTTTGGTGAAAGATTGTTAGAATGATCAACCCTAAGCCTTATAATAAAACCCATTTTACCTTTATAAACTTGTTACTCCTTAGCTCTAGTGGTGGAGATGTGTATCCTTGCCAAGCCTATGATAGAATACTCATCATGATCGAGCAATTGAGTAAATTAGTTACATGTTACCACATATATTAGTTGAGTGATTTGAGTGTTTTCATCTACCTATTTTGTGATGTGTTTGGTTGTGTACTTGTAATGGATCAAATAAATGCTTAAATGGAAAAATCCTTAGGGATGCATTTTCATAAACTTCTAAAGGCTACTTGAGGACAAGTAGGATTCAAGTGGGGGAATATTTGATGACATCAAATAACGTTACTTTTATAGCATCATTTATCCCATGTAAATAACTCACTTTTTTATAATTATTGCAAATAATTGTTACTTAATCGTTTGTATTTGAGAATTGCAGTAATTATGGAGTACTTGGTGAAGATTAGCAAAAAGGAACGCATTCTGGAGCTTAAACAAAGATATTTGAAGGTTACTGTTCTAACATCCTATACGTTGTATCCATCAAGGAAGATATGATTTATATGTGCCTGCACTTCACTAAAGACCATGAAGGAATGATGATCAATACGCCGTATCCAGAGAAGATCTATACGCCGTATTCAAGTTCTAGTAATAAAATATTCTGAAAGATATCGAACGTGGTCCCTACTCTAAGTAACCGCCGATACGCCGTATTGACCTCAGTCACTATGCCGTATCGACCATATTCCAGACCTTATAAATAGAAAACCTAGAAATGGGTTTTTAATGGGCTAAATCATATTTTCGATACCTTAACCATAAAAGTCAAATTTTAGAAGAGAAGAAGAGTAGAAAAGATCGCATAGCAATTATCTCCATAGGAAACAACTTGTAATCTTCTATACTCTTGTAATCGTTCAGTTTTTTGGTATCATTCGTTAACTCAGCTAGTTTACCTTGGCTAAATTACTACTCTTGTATTGATTATGACGTTTGAAGGCTAATACCTTCGGGTATTAGCCATTCTTATGAAGATCTGAATGTTTTTGTTTATCTTGATTGCTTAATTTATCGTTGATTGCTTGTTTATGTTTATCAGTTTATACTTGTTTACGTGCTTTTGTATGTGACCTATCATTCGACTGGATCTAGTGATACGGACCAAGTTATCTAGATGTCGGGATATCTCTCCATATAGTGATTTATACATCAAGACCAATAGGATCACGAATAATAACCAAACTTTGCCCTTAGATTGCAAGCTTAGTTGGACCGGTAGGTGATCCTTGGGATCAACGAGTACATTCTTGATTAATTGGTAAAGACTTGGTTAGTGGACTACTAGTGTATGAATTGCCTTTAAGCAGTAAGTGGGTAAAGTCTCTATGAGCCAAGGTTTAATAAGATCACCATTGCTTTAATCCCTAAGATAGATTATAATCAGCAAATAAGGATGCTTTATGCGGATACGTTTAATTGTGACAGATTTCTTCATATCTAGGTCTTAGGAAGAAGTAACGCCTAAGTCTTAAGAATGATATGCCGCCTCGAGATAAGTAATCATTGCACCAAATAAACAAACCAATCCTCTAATTGGATTAATAATGGTTAATACAGTTTTCTTATATTTGGCTAGACCGCTCTTTTATCTTCTGTTAATTTACTTGCGTGTGTTATTGTGTCTTAAGTTGATTTAAGTCACCACAAAACCCGTGGCAGTCTCTCAGGCTAAAACCCCCCTTATCCGTTAGATTTAGGATTAACATTGGTTTAGTATATGTTTAACATAGAATAGAATTAACTTAGTTTAGATAACCAAAATATTAATAAATTTAAAGATTGTTTCTCGCTCTTGGTGATCGACACCCTACTTACCATGAAACTCTCATCTGACTGGGTATACTGCCCTTTAAAGTGTTCTTTTTTGGTAAAGTCGGCAAAATATAAATTTAAAACTTGAAACAAAAATTACAACGACACATCATATGCCATCATCAAATGGAAAAATACAATTCATCTTAGAATTGCTGCATTTTGTGTCGTTCATGATAATGTCCAACGGATGAACGAGAGCGGGTCATATAACCTCACTTTGTTTCAAAAGGTGTTATCGGAATATGAAGTGCAGTACAACCATGACTTTATATTGGAGCAGTGTTGGAAATTTTTTTGAATGATCATGCTGTTTGGAAAGACATTGAGATGCCTTTACTCAACCAGAAACAAAATAATGAATTTTAGTTTAGTTTTTAATATTTATTGTAATGTTTTTAATTGTATTTAAATTATTATGTAATGGTTTTTTATTACAAATGAATTATAACTTCGTTGTTATAAATATTGAATAAGAAAGAAAAAAGATATAAATCGTCTAACTGTGCTTAAAAGATCGCATGATGGTCGAAGAAGAGAGTAAGGCTGAGGTGGCAGGAAAATTGTTAGTCCCTGAGGGTCACTACTGTGCCCAGCCTTAGTATTAAACGAGTTATAACAAGTTTTACCGATAAACCAGTTAGAAAAAATCTTTTAGTATAAGGCTGGGCGCAATGGTCAGCCGACCGGTTCGGTCGGCCCTCTGCCCACTGAGTCACCACCATTGCTACCCATCGGTCGACGAAATGATTTTCGGAGAAGAGGGTCGGAATTCCGACTGATTCGTGTATGCTACCATTGGACATTTAATTTATAAAAAAAGAACTTTAAAAAAACATTTTATATCTTATTTATATCCTATTACTTCTTCATTTTTATTCACACATTGAAACACATTCTTGCTATACACTTTTACACATTTCATTTACAAAATATCTTCTGATCTATTCTTTTATACATCTTCGGACGACGAAGATGAAGTTAATAGTGAGCTTGCATTTTTTACAGAGGCCTGTAGTGCAGTTATTCAAGCTTTAAAGGAAAAACTCTCACGAAACCAAGTAAAAAGAGATCAGTACGGTGCTCATGATCCTTTAGTGGCGGCTTACTTCTCCGAACACCCAATTAATGATGAAGCAACATTCCGTGCGCAGTTCCGAATAAGCCAAAAGCTCTTCACACACAATGTTCAAGAAAATAACCGATCATTCCCCTTATTTTCAACAAGGTGATGATTGTACGGGAAAAGTTAACATTTCTCCATTGATGAAGTGTACTTCTACAATTCGTCAAATGGCATACGACTCCATTCTTGATGCTCTGGATGAATATTTGCAAATGGGTGCTACAACAGCTCATACGGATCTCGTACATTTCTGTACGACCATCATGGAATTATATGGAGACGAGTTTTTGTGAAAGCCGACATATAGTGACAATGAAAACCCTATGTTTGTCACGATAAAAAGCATGCATTTCTTGGGATGATAGGAAGCATTGCTTATATAGGTTGGTTGTGGGAGAATTGCCCAATTGCATTAAAAGCTTAATTTTCTAGGGTGATCACGGGGCAAATTCATTCAATTTATTAAAAGTGTTAGCCTCCCAAAACTTATGAATTTGGCATGATTCAATTTACGACAATCCCCTATTTTCAGTCACTACAAGAATTATGTTGATTACCGACGGAGCAAATTTGTGGGTATTAGACCTAAATCCGCAGGTAAATGATGTTTACCCACGAATTACCCACAAACCCCACAAAATGGATAAAATCTTCCAAATTAAATGTTTAACCACAAAATAATTTATAAGTGGGTCTTCTTACACACAACATGCATTATTTCATGGGATTTAAATGAACACCACAAAACTACCCATTTGTTATAGTTGATCGATGGGTGGTCTTGCCCACACAAAATTCCGTGTGCAAAATCAAAGAGACATCTATATATATCATACAGAAGTTGAAAAAGACTTCCAATGCCCCTCTCAAAAAAGAATGCTAAAATTCTAAGATGTCTACTTTTGTCATTTTACCAACAAAACATCTAAGAGAAGCCTCTTATTTAAAGTATATATTTAATTAGTCAAAACTTACACCATAATTTTTGGGCTAAATTCATAAAACCATAAAAATGAGGGACCTAATTTGTTGATGCAGAAAAATTCGGCTCCCAAAATTACCGATCATTTCTTTCTTCCCCAATTCATAAAACACATTTTTCTCCTTTAATCCAAAACCCTAACCCAATCTTAAGGTAAAATTGATTGTTTCTGGTTTTGATGTTTAATGTAGCAGTGGGTTTGATATTAATACCAAACAGTTACAAACGACTCACCATAGCTCCCAAAACAAGGTTGTCGCATGCACGTTGGTAAGTTTTTAAGTCGCATGTAATGAAATAAAATGTGGATTATGGGTTTGATACTCTAAACCCGTTGATAAGTCTTGAAGATTCATGAAAGTGCAGGTCAAAAGTGCAGCACGTGATGAGTCCAGCGAATTGAATTTGTGTTCTTCAACAATCAATCAGGTAATTGTTTAGTCCATAAGCTGATCTATCATCTTCATCTTATATTTCACAGGTTTATGAACTTTTAAGAATATGTTTTTAAGGATGTAATTGTATTCATTTATCTCTTTTTTTTCATTTCACGTATGCATCCATGTCAAAAGTAATTTTATTTGAGTGATATGGTTGACTTAAAATTAGGTTTTATATATGTACACATCAAATGTTTGTGGAAATGCTCATTATAACATGTATGCTCTTTTTTGTTTGATCGGCGTTTCTTTTGAATACGTTAATTTCTAGATAGAATTAAAGAAATGCTTTCATAAAGCTCATAAAAGAATCACTTACTTGTTTAGATTTTTTGGTAGGGATATCGAGAGTGACCATAACATTTATCAGTAGAAACATACCTAAAGCTTATAAAATATGTGTGACACACATCTGAAAATAGCTTATGTTAACACACACACACACACACACAAAATAAAATAGATTGTGTTTATTGGTATATATAAATTGTGTTTTCTTATCAGTTTATAATGTTTTGTAGGCCAGTTTGATTGTAGGAGAAGGATATACACTCTTAACAACAAGGTGTGACCATAATGTTCTAAAGGTCTCTTTTATGGTGTGGTTCTTTTCATCTTGAAAATCGAGTGGTGAGTTTTTATGTTAATTTTTAATAATTGTTTGAAATTATTTAATAGTTTGTATCACTAACCACTAACCAACTTTAAGTGCAACTATCATAAGAAAAACACAATATTTGCAACAGCTACTATTCTTCAGTATTTTATTCAGCGAAATTGCATAGCAAGAAAGCAGCAATTGATAAATGTTTGTACATAACATAATTATTCTTACTAGTAAAGAGATCAGCGTTTATTACTTGATTCGTTATGGTGTGCTTCTTTATCTAATGTCCTAATATCGAAGTAACCTGATGCAAAGATTGGGATTTTTTGAATGGCAGTGTGCCTTTCGATCAGGAAGAACTAGGATTTTTAGTGATCGAGGTATTTTTATATCAATCATTAAATAGCTAATAGGTTAGTCGTATACATAGTTCAATCATTAAATAGCTTTAATTATTAAATTGTTTAAAAACTTTATCTTGCTAACATTCATACATTAGTTTTAGGTATAATAATTTTTTCTATCTAATGATTATTGCTTTATTTGATTATCTATAGTTATTATGGGTGGTTTGTTTCGCAAATTTTGTAGCGACTTAATCTGAATTTGAGAGGGCGACACATGGAAGTAATCAATAGTGTACATACAAGCGCGCTTCTTCCAAAGATCGCCTCAGTGGTCAAGACAGAGAAGATAGTTTAGGAGGTACTTTTACTTTGCTATTGGATGCTGTTGTGGTTTCATGTTTATCGTCTAATATGTCATGTAACTTGATAGAGGACAATATAAATTCTACAACTTTTATGTGGATATCGCCTTGAAGGGCATTCCACTCGCTCGGTAGCCAGAATAATGTCTGAATATTAGCGAAATAAAGTGCACTTCCATTAAACATTTCTTTATTTTAAGAGTCGCTAATTCACATGTATGTATAATAGTCACTATTTATTTGTAGGGAATGATATTGGAAAAGAATCTGGAAACCCACCTTGGATCCGTTCGTTGCCACATGTATGTATAATAGTCACTAATTCATATGTATGTATAATAGTCACAAATTTTAACTTCACATAGTTGTTGGCATGTGACAAAATAAGTTTATACTATCCTCAGATGCCAATTTTGAACACAGGGTGGTCAACGACACACTAGAAAGTATGGATTGTGGACCTTGGAATTCATGGCGATACAATGGTTAAAGGTATGTTTTAGAATGGACTTTGCCTGTATTGTACACTTGTTTCTATTGTTTTCTGCATTACTTATTTTGCTATTTAAAATTTGAAGGTTTGGTGGTCAGTACATGTTTGAGAGGTGCTTTTTTTGGATCTACAATCAGTGGATGGATTGCTGATGGGATCAGACGTCAAAGGTCATTCCAATTGTATGTCATACCAATGATTATTGGTGCTTCGATGAGGTGTACATTTTTTTTATCCTGTTAAGTTGCTTAATTGCTTTAAAGTTATCTGAATTTAATTTCAACCTATTTAGTGTTGTTTTTGGTTTTACTACTATAAATCAATAGCAAATTTCGACCCGAATTGCCTTACGACCGCTTTTACGGTTTTCATTTTAATATCCCAAGTGGAAGATGTATGAACGACAATGTAATGCTATAAGCTATGATATTTGCAATCAGATATGTATCACATCTTTTACTTCCTCTTGGAGGTGCCTAATGATTTTCAAACTTTATATTTTAGTGCTACGTTAGACGGTCTTGGAGGTATGCTACTTAGAAGATTTATTGTAGGAACCGCAATGGGTTAACACCTCCTCTTGCAGCTCTGTACATTACATAGGTACAAAGTTTTATTGAACTTTTTCATTTTTTGTTGGCATACCGTGTATAGGGTGAAAAAGTTATTCTTTCTATTGTCAATGAAAATTTTACTGCTCCCTCTATTTTATTATGTCATAAATAATGTGTTTGTTTCTTATACCACCTATATCTGCTAAAATTCTATAATCATACTAAGCAACAATAGGCATAAGGACACATCATTAGTGAGCATGCGATAAAGTCGTTTTGAGATCATTGTTGTATTTTTCTTAATGTTACTAAATTTTTCAAAATTGATTAAAAATTGGTGATTTTTAACTGTCAGGTTGAGCAAAAGTGAAAGGTGATGGAGTGTTTCATTTGATAAAGATGGTTTTTAGAAAATAGCAGGTGTAGTTTTTTGTAGTTTTTCTTTTCTACAGTAAATCAATTTGACATGCTTCTTTCATGTTGATACTAAGATAGATGATTAATTAGTTGAGGCAAGGAAATGGACATGGCAAGATTGGTCATTTTGTTTGTATGTCAAAATTGGTTGGGTTAGATTACGCTGTTATCTATGTAAAGAACGATGGTTTGAGCCAATGGTTGTCAAATGTTACACTTTTATTTGTATTTTAATTTTTTGAGTTCCATAATTACCTATGGTACTACTGAAGTACTCATGAAAAAATCTTAATTCATGTGAAAATTTTAAAATCACATGTTTATTGTTTCGATAATTGGCATTTTTTTATGCAGGACAGAGTTATACAAGTATGAAACTCAGCAAGCTCTCCATTCATCTCATGTAGGAGTGACTTAAATTTTATATATTGGACTCCATTCATGTTGTCTCTAATCTCTGTTTATCTAAAAGTATCGTGTCTGGAAAACAGATTCTGCACGAATTAAACAGTAAATGAAGTTGGTTTGTTTCATGTGTTGATGGAAGTGCTAGAAAGATAGTAAATGGCCATTTGGCCTGATTATGTCCCCTATATGAAGATATGTTGCTGAATAAAAAATATTCTTTTTTCGAATGTTTGAAATTAAAAAAAATGATCTTTTACGTTTTTAATCCACATTGAGTCATGTATATGCTAAGTGAAAAATCAGGATCCATGACTATTTGAATATTGATGACTTATTTTCATGCACACCTTGATTTTTTTGTAAATCGTTGGCTAGAACAGTGTAATAACCCTTTTCCAAAGAATTTTTTTTTTCATTTTAGATTCGCAGTTGAAGTGAAGAGTTACCTTAGTTGACACTTAAAAGTCTAACGTTCACTCCTATTTGAGATAAAAATATAAGCATTCTATGTGAACTATCGTTTTGAGTAGTAACCCAGCCCACTCCTACCTATTTGAGATAAAAAAATATAAGCATTCTGTGGGAACTATCTTTTTGAGTAGTAATCCTGGATTATTTGACTCTAAGTGTTTACTTTTAGACTTTTAGTAATCCTCTTCTCTTTCATGTTGCTGATTTGTATATGATCTTTGAAACAGGTAATGTTAAAAACACATTTAGAAGAGAGAACTAATTAAGAATTATGTATGGTACTATGTGGCTAACATGATGATTGCATCATATTATTGATTCCCTATTTGGACATCATATGCTCACAGGTTATTGTAGTGTCATAGTCGAGTGTAAGAGTTAATGCTTACTCTCTTCCATTAATGATTGCAAAACTCCCAGAAGTACTCCATTAATTTACCTTTTTTGTCAGTTTACGTTTTCTAAATAAGTTATTAGGAAAATTTCTAAAATAAATCATTAAGAAGCTTTATGTTGTTTGGTTAAAACATTTTCTATTAGCTTTACTTATGCAATTTTAGGAATAAAGCCACAAAAAATTAGTCCGTGATAGGATCTGCATATTGCATTTTTTGTTAGCTTTACTTGTGCAATTTTAAGAATAAAGCCACATTTTCTGTTAGCTTTACTTATGCAATTTTAAGGATCGTCCTTTTGTGTTATCGGTTAATAACTATCAGAATTCACGGGTCAGTAAACTTTTGAAATACCAATTTATCATACTAAGCTTTCACAACAAGCTTTGATATCTTTTCAAATAAAAAACAATCAAAAGTTTCTTCATAAAGTTAAACCTTCTTGCTTTTTATTTATCTTTCTACAATGTCGTACGATTGTTATCTTTCACATAAATGTTTGATTTAGGAGTACATGATTTGGTTTTTGATCTTGCAGGTGTAACCCATTCACAGTCTTAATATTGTATGTTAAATTTGAAATACAGGTTCATCATCACCTTTTAACACAACTATACACCTGAATGAGAGTAATAACATGACTAAAATTCAATTGTATATACTTTGTATACCAATTTGCCTACATTCACAAGCCTTGCTAAGATTTTGTTATACCGCATGAACTTTTTAGGTCATATATGTTAGAAGTAGACGTTGGGTAACTTTCAACTAATTTGGCCCGTCGCCTTTAGTGGTAGCTAATAATGGCATTTTTAGGTGATCTTCATCTATGCGTGAACTAATTTTGATACTCTGCCACATCCCCTTTACAGCACATTACAAACTTTCCACAAAGATGACCATCACCAAACTAATTACTAGATAAGGACTTCACTTATATCCAATCATAATGGCATGATTTGCACAACCGAATCAAACGTCTAACGACATAAAATGAAGAATTTTTTTGATGATTTATTACTGAGATTAGAAAGGATTCTTGAAATATTAGGAATGGATGACGCGCATTGCACAAGTGAACAGATCATCAGGGTTGGCATGGTCAGGTATGTTCATTCTTGAACAATTCCTCAACTTATCAGATTCTTTTTTAAACACAATTGCTCAATGGTATCGAAAAACATACATGTGTTCCGTTCATTTGACTCCAAATCTGATTAAGGTTTTCCCAAAGACCCCAAGGAAGCGACAAGCAAGGTATGGAAATTGTACCCACACATTTTTATTTATTTATGCTGCTAATGAACTATTAATATTTTGGTACATTGCAACAAAACTTTGTACGCGGGAAGAAAGTGTGTCAATGGACAGTTCCCCTTTTCAACCTTGAAAGTGAACAATTGCGACATGTTAGTGATACAGGTACAAGGTGCATATACTACATTGTTGCATGACCACGAACGACATATCGGAGTACACGTCCGTCTAAGATTCCACTTTAAATTCCTTTATTTCACCTCTTCGAGCTTTTCACTGCCAGATTTTGGAGCCTTGAAAAACCCAAAGGGGTTAACAGGTCTCCTAGGTCAAATGGGTAATAAAAAATGCCAAAGGGGTGAACGGGTCAAACTAGCCAAAAGCCGCTTAAGGTTTAGTTAGAATTCCTTAAATCTTCTGAATTTAGTTTTATTATATCAATCTTTTCACACTTTGATTGATTTTTGCACTTTATCCTGATTTTCAAGGCCAAGGACAATTGAAAAAGTACTTGGTATGAAATTAACATTTAGTTGCATATTGCTTTGTTGGCAAACCCACACCGCATATTGGTAGGTTTTATATGCTTCTACATTTTCTTTTTCAAGTGTATGTTGATGCTTATTTATCATGAACCACTATACTTCATTAGTGATACAAAACTACATACTATATAAAGTTTTCCAGATTCTGTTTGATCTAAATTTACTAATAGTGAACATAAGTACAAATTGGTAAACCAAAAATATCATGTCGACTATGGAAAGCTGCAACAAGCATAGGAAATAAGAGAACTTTTGTTCCATGACCAAATGCAATGTCATAATTACTTTGAAATTTCATACGGAGTTGTTATCTTATTGACAAGTTTAAAACGCATGGCATTCTAGAGCGCTCAATTGAGTTCATATGAGAGGAAATGAGAAAAAAAAAAAGATAAATCTATCATGTGTACAACTTACACAAGCAGCATATAAAAAATGGGAGTTGATTGAGACACTTATATTTTTTTATTTGCACACTTCGGTGTACAACCTGCATAAGTAGTATATAAAAAATGTACAACCGCTTAATGCTGTTTGGAGTATACAAATAAAAAATAAACGTTTTATATGTTCTGAAGTGTTTGTTTCACAAGGTTTCTGTTTAATTCTTGTTAGCATAAACCTTTCTAATCGACATGTTCTTAATCCTTTAATCCAAATAGTCATTATCCCATTTTCTTTACAATAGAATCTCGATAATCCAACAATGAATATGGGTTAATTTTATGATCCAATTTCTTTAAATCTTTGATCTGAATTCCTTCTTCCCTTTTGTTTGAATCCTGTTATAACCCCTGAAATTAAGATTAATCATTGATTGATT
>BQNB010046390.1:0-41676 GCA_026074375.1 Tanacetum coccineum
AACAAGCATATATTTGGCATTTTAAGTCCGTTTTTGGCTATTTTAGCTTGTTTTTAAAGGTCAAAGGTATGTGTATTTAAGCACATACCAACTACCGCTCCCAACTCTAGATCGTGTGTTGTATAATTCTTCTCGTAGATTTTTAACTGCCTTAACGCATAAGCAATTACCTTATTTCTTTGCATAAGCACACAACCTAATCCCTGATTCGAAGCATCACAGTAAACTACAAAATCTTCAATTCCATCAGGAAGGGACAATATCGGCACATCATACAAATTATTTTTCAAAGTCTGGAAAGCCTCTTCTTGTTTCACACCCCACACATACCTCTGGTTCTTCTAAGTCAACGAGGTAAGAGGCTTAGCAATCTTAGAGAAATTTGTGATGAAACGACGGTAGTAACCTGCCAACCCCAAAAATGATCGAATCTCAAACGATGTCGTAGGAGCTTTCCAATTCTTTACTGCCTCTATCTTACCTGGGTCCACGTGAATACCACTCTAATTAACCACGTGACCAAGGAAATGCACTTCTTGTAACCAGAACTCACACTTGGAGAATTTAGCATACAACTTCTCCTTCCTTAATAATTCTAAAACTAACCTCAAATGCACTTCATGATCTTCCTTAGTCTTTGAGTATATCAAGATGTCATCGATGAATACAATAACAAACTTATCTAAATACGGTTTATAGACTTGATTAATCAAATCCATAAAACTGTCGGTGCATTGGTTAATCCGAAAGGCATAACGGTAAACTCAGAATGTCCATACCTTGTTCAAAACACGATTTTTGGAATATCGTCCTCATGTACTCGAAGCTGGTGATAACCCGATTAAAGATCTATCTTAGAGAAGCAACATGAACCTTGTAGTTGATCAAATAAGTCATCAATTTTAGGGAGAGGATATCGATTCTTAACAGTTAACTTGTTCAATTCTCTATAATCGATACACATGCGAAAAGAACCATCTTTCTTCTTAACAAATAACACAGGTGCTCCCCAAGGAAAATGGCTTGGTCGTATGAAACCCTTGTCTTGCAACTCTTGAAACTGCCCAGACAATTCTTGCAATTCTGAGGACGCTAGACGATATGGAGACTTCGCAACTGGCGTCGCTCCCGGAACTAAATCTATGCGAAACTCATCCTGTTGTTGTGGTGGTAACCCTGACAAGTCTTCTGGGAATACATCAACATAATCCCGTATCACATATATATCACTCAATTTTGGTTCATCTACCTTTGCATTCATTAAGGCTTTGGCGGCTCCTAAAGTATGTTTCCCTTAAACCCTAAGTATCCCACTACCTTCCAACGGTATTTCAACCACCTTCTCATGACACACTATCACAGCCTTATTCTGGGATAACCAATCCATCCCCACAATCACATCGAAACTTCTATGACCCAACGGTATAAAATTTATGATAAACAGGGAATTTCCTAGTTCTAGTTTGCAGTCACAAACAATCCTATCAACTTTTACTTTCTTACCATCTGCTACTTCTATAACATAACCAGGATTTACAATACTCGGTTTCACATTTAGTAAAGGCACAAATTCAGTAGAAATGAAACTAAAATCAGCTCCAGAATCAAAAAGTATAGTAGCAAAATGATTGTTCAAAGAAAAAGTACCAGTCACAACGTTAGGATCCTGTAAACCTCCACCGCATTCACATTTACATTGAAGGCCCTTCCTGTAGCTCGATTCCCATTGTTTCGGGTGTTACGGTTGCCCTCCAAAGCTAACGGATTTCCTGATTGACCAGGTGCTCGGTACAACTTGGAGCAATTGTACTGAAGGTGATCAAGGCTTCCACACTCATAACAAGCCTTCTGATTATGGCCCATTCTAACAGTATTCACAGGAGTTGCTCGCTTAAATGGTGCTCTACAATCTTTAGCAAAATGGCCAGGTCTCTGACAGTTAAAACACAGCCTACAAACTCCATCCTCTGGGTGATAAGTATAGCACTTAGTATACTTGGGATATTGGCTCACAAATTTATTTTTTTGAGGAGCTGTTGCCACAAAGCCCTCTCCCATTTTCGCCTTCTTTGTATCCCTCCACGACCCCCCAGATTTACCAGTCTCTTCCACTGCCTTCCTTTTCTCATTACTCTTTGACAAGGTACCATAGCTAATCGCTTCGTTAGTAAGTATGCCGGCTCTCAGAATTTCATCTTGGATAGTTGTTGGCTGAGTCGCCTTGAGCATTCCCCTAATCTTAGGCGCCAATCCTGCTACATACCTCTTGATGCGTGTCGACTCAGGTGTCACCAGGTTTGGAACCAGCTTGGCCAGTTCATGGAACCGATCTGTGTAAGCTGCATGGTTGAATCCTACCATCTTGTGATTCTAAAATTCATTCTCCAACCTCTCCATTTCATTACTTGGACAAAATTCATCCACCAACAGAGCCTTAAAATCATTCCAGGTCATACCAATTGCCACTTCACGGCCTCTTTCCTGGATTTGGGTGTTCCACCATGTCAGTGCCTTGTTAACAAATGAACTAGCAGCATATCTCACCTTCTGATTCTATGTACACCTACTGTTATCAATCACCGATTCCATCTTCTCAATCCAGCGAGTAAGTGCTATCGCACCTCTCTTTCCATCATACTCCTTAGGGCCGCATGCCTGAAATCCCTTGTAGGAACACCCATTGTTCCCCCAATTCCCATTGTTGTTGTTGTTATTTCCATTGTTGTTATTGTTGTTCCTATTGTTGTTATTGTTATTTCTGTTGTTCACGTTGTTTGTCACTTGAGTGACGATCTAGGGAATGATATTTTGCAATTGCTGCACAATGATGGCAGCGATGTCGGGTTGCCCATTTTCATTGTCGTTAGTCCGTGTTTGAACCATTCTGAATAAGATAGTATTAACGCGCATTAGATAAGATGGGAAAGGTTTCTAAACCGACCATTCTATCAATATACAATCATAACTATATATATATATATACATATACATACATAATCAACCAAACAGCATGTTGACATCAAATCCATGTAATCATACTTGCAAGTCTACTTGTGTTGTGGCGCATGTATAATTATGTTGGCCACCATAATTATAGATGCCCCCTTTCACAAGTGTACTCCCTTCTATGATCACACTTCTCAATGTCAACAAAACACATAACACATAAATCACATCAACAAATCACCACATATGGAAGATGACTCAAAATTACTTAAATCATATTATTAAAATAATCTAACGAAATCCAATATTCAAAAGTAAACATTCCTAATAAAATTCCAAAACAAGGTCAAACAACCCTTAAGTCTTAATCTTAATAAGAGGCAAAATTAGGCATTGATTCGAATTCCACTACCACCCGTATCTTCCATCTCACTGTCCTTGGGTCCACTCCCAGCCGTGGACTTTAGATCTGAATCACTGTCGGATATGTCATAAATCACATTCTCACAGATTGCTTTTAACTTAAAAATTTCTTCTTCCTCCTTGGTTGGTTTGTATTCTGGGAGTTTTCTCAGAAATTTGGTAATTATACCATCTTTAACAGTTACTATTGTTTCAATCTTTAATAGCTCTTCTCCCTTAACTAATTTTATGGTCAACCTCTCTTAAACTTTGCATGGGTACATGTCAATCGGTATACGGATCTTGCGGCTACCCCGCCTTACCCAAGCCCTCGTTCCTGGTTTATAGTATCCCCTACATCCTTTTGCAATGGCAACCCCCATGCAGAATTTCTTATGAAGGTGAGGAGGCATAGCAAATTTATCAAGAGATAAGGCATACTAAATCAGATAAAGGCAATCAAAATAGCAAAAAAAATTAATAAAACTACGAAATAAAATCATGTAATTAAAGGGGAAAACGCATACTAGTTAAAATACTAAACGCTTAAGCCCTAACACGCATCTACGTGAAGGAATCCTAGGTTAAAGTCTAGGCTCAACTACCTACTTCTCTATAACCAAAGGCTCTGATACCAATCTGTAACACCCCGCCTAGGCGGAAACACAAGGCGTAACATCCTGGATATCATTACAACACAATGGTGTCAACAATAGAGAGAACTAAATGAAATAGATAACAAATGAGACATAAGGTGTCATGACAATATCTAACACACGATAAAAGAGTCTTGCATTACGATAACAAAGTCATACCATAAGAAAACATAATCCAAAAGTCTAAATATCCAACATACAATCAAATAGCAAACAATTCAAATGCCAAAAGCATGAAAACTATAGGAGATAGACTCCGCATGCAATGCCTACGGTCACACTAGCCACTCCTCCTAACTTCCTTATCCTCAAGAAGATTGCCTGAATATGATGCTTAATACGTCAACATAATGTTGGTGAGAGTCATAGGTTTAAGACACGATAATAAAATCCAACTGTAAATTACTGTGATAATAAAGAAAACATTGTAGGACAATAAATGAACTATTATACAGGCTAACATGCAAATCTAATCAATCACACAAATACCCAGTAAATGACCACAAGATGTCTCATAGCGTACCAAGGTCCCTGTGGTTACCCCCTTAGCCCAGGCTATGGATACTCCCAAAATAACCTTCCTGCTCGCTAGGCCACAGTACCATCCACTAAACAGGCCATGGATACCCGCAGGTTATCCCTCCTGACTTAGTTCGCTAATCTCAATATCACATCATAAAACATGTGGCACACAACAAACAATAGTCACGTATAGTCCATACATCTTTGACAACACATTATCACAGTTATCAAAACATTTCCAAAAACTTTACATCATTTCCACCCCCAATAAATCATAAGAAAAGAGGGCTATGAAACTCACCTGATGCACAAGCAGCTTCCAAACAATATCAACACATGCTACACAATACAAACACAAATGTGTTACACGCGACCAAGCTAAAAGCTCAAGTCCATGTAGCACTCATATGATAGATGTCTAAGGGTTTGATTAACTATCATGGGTCACCCCGACACCATGCCCAACCTTAACCTCCTCATTAGCACGTTACATTAGTTAACTACAATTTATTCAAAAATGCAGAATTTTAGTGTGTCGTGACTAACTTAAAAACCTTACTTGATGACCTTTATAAATTATACCAAAAATCATATATGTTTCTTTATGTGTTCTCTAACTATCGTTTGATTTCAAAAAGTCATTTACATGCACAAGTACTCCTAAAAAAATCAAACTTCAAAACAGTCCCAATTCGGACCTGCACGCACACTAAAAAGTTTGGACTTATTAACCATACTTAGACATAAAATTAGAAGCTATCCTTCTGGTGTTTCTTTATATACATATGGAACTTAACTACTTTAGAAGGGCTAAGATTAATTCCACTTTTAAGTTAGGGTTCCACCCTTACAAACATGACCTAATTCTGACCCGTATTTACTGTTTTGACCACTTTTTTTGCCACAATTATTTGAATGATTTCCCGACCTTAAAAACCTTCGAGGCTGGATTTTCTGGAAAGTAGACTCCTTTGGATTATTCATAGACTCAAGAAACATATCAATACACGTTTTTATCATCTAGATACCAGTCGTTGAACACGACCCAAAATTTTGCTCAACCCTAAATCAAGTTTTACCGCAAATCTAACCTAACCAATTGCATGAACATGACCCTAATCAAGCCCTAATCGCTCTAGCATCAATAAATATCATTAATATTTTGTATTTTATGAAACCCTAGAATCCACCATCATAAGTGTTACATGCATGCATTATTTAATCTAGGATGAACACACTTACCTTGATGATTAGCACCTAAACAACACTCTTGAGTGACTCTTGGATCTAGCAATGAAAATCGATTCTTCTTAGGGTTTTAGGGGATGAGTTCGATGGTACAAGGGGAGGGAAGGAAGGGATTATGAGCTAGGTTTGTTGGATATAACTCTAAGTAACCCTTATCCTTTTCTATTTGCAATTTGATAAAAATTAAAACTCCAATCCTACTTTTTTTTAAAAAAACTATAACCTCCTTAACCAACATAATAACCAACATTAAGAAAACTTCTTCTATTGGCAGTATTAAACATACGAGCAGCACAAACCTTGGTTTAAGGCCAACAGTAGTAACTGCTAAAATTTACCCCAGCAGTAGAAACTTAATACTGGCAACATTAAAAATATACTAGTAGTATTAATCATACTAGCAGCACTAAGTATAAACTGGCAGCATTAACCCTTAGTGATATCATCACTAACATGAACTGGCAGTATTAACATCTCCTGGCAGCACTAACTTACATAAGCAACACTAATAATCATAAGTGGCAGCACTAACCTTCAAAGATAAGGCTAGCAGTATTAACTGCCATTGGTAGTATAAACACACAACTGGCAGTACTAATGTATGAAGAACAATACTAAGTACTCATAAGCAGTACTAAGTATAAAGTTGGCAGTACTAACTTCATAGCCAGCAGTATTAACCAAGGATAATAGTACTAACAATAAACTGTCACTGTGTACCCTTTTAGCGACACTTTTTTTGTTACTAAACTGTCACTAATCCTTCCTTGTAGATACGAACCAAAACACCTTGTAGATCCTAGATCACGAGCCACAAGACTCTGATATCAATTGTGAAGATCGTTTAAGCCCATCTAGGATATGTTTTACAGATAATATAAGTACGCAGTAGAATATAAAGAACAGTATATTATCAAACAAGGTTTTTCTTCATTATCATTCTATATAAGCCCCAATTCTAGATGATCAATTCTAGAACAGTTACTCTAACTAGTAACAGGATCAATGAAACATTGATCTTGAGGCTACAACACTTATTCTAGGCGTTTACAATGAACCACACGCCTAGAACACACACACACACTTTTACTAGTCAACTACATTTTTCTGTGCACACTTAATAACATGCCTGTGAATCTCTTTATATAGAGAGATTTCAAGGCTTATAAAGGAAGATAAGAACGAATAATATATTTTAAACATTTAAGAATATCTTCTGTTATCTTTATCTTCTTAAGGAGATCTTTCATAATCTACATATTCTCCACCAGCTTGTAGAATTCTTTAATGACGATTTTAGTCTTTTTGTTTCATTCTTTTATTCATTTTGACTCATCAAATCAAGAATCCCAACAGCCCAGGCCATAGATACTCCCAAAGTAACCTTCCTGCTCGCTAGGCCACTGTACCATCCACTAAACAGGCCATGGATACCCGCAGGTGACCCCCCTTGACTTAGTTCGCAATTCTCAATATCACATCACAAAACATGTAGCACACAACATACAATAGTCACGTATAGTCCATGCATCTTTGACAACACAATATCATAGTAATCAAAACATTTCCAAACACTTCGCATCATTTCCACCCCCATTAAATCATAAGAAAAGAGGGGCTATGAAACTCACCTGATGCACAAGCAGCTTCCAAACAATATCAACACAAGATACACAATACAAACATAAACGTGTTACACGCGACCAAGCTAAAAGCTCAAGTCCATGTAGCACTCATATGATGGATGTATAAGGGTTTGATTACCATCATGGGTCACCCCGACATCATGCCCAATCTTAACCTCCTCATTAACACGTTACATTAGTTAATTACAATTTATTCAAAAATGCAGAATTTTAGTGTGTCTTGACTAACTTAAAAACCTTACTTGATGACCTTTATAAATTATACTAAAAATAATATATGCTCCTTTATGTGTTCTCTAACTACCAATTGATTCCCAAAAGCCATTTACATGCACAAGTACTCCTAAGAAAATCAAACTTCAAAACAGTCCCAATTCGGACCTGCACGCGCACTAAAAAGTTTGGAATTATTAACCATACATAGACATAAAATTAGAAGCTATCCTTCGGGGGTTTCTTTATATACATATGGAACGTAACTAATGTAGAAGGGCTAAGCTTAATTCCACTTTTAAGTTAGGGTTCCACCCTCACAAACATGACCTAATTCTGACCCGTATTTACTGTTTTGTCCACTTTTGTTGCAACAATTATTTGAATGACTTTCCGACCTTAAAAACCTTCGAAGCTGGATTTTTTGGAAAGTATACTCTTTTGGCTTATTCATAGACTCAAAAAACTTCTCAATACATGTTTTTATCATCTAGATATCAGTCGTTGAACACGACCCAAAATTTTGCTCAACCATAAATCAAGTTTTAACGCAAATCTAACCTAACCAATTGCATGAACATGACCCTAATCAAGCCCTAATCGCTCTAGCATCATTAAATATCATTAATATTATGTATTTTATGAAACCCTAGAATCCACCATCATAAGTGTTACATGCATGCATTATTTAAACTTGGATGAACACACTTACCTTGATGATTAGCACCTAAACAACACTCTTGATTGACTCTTGGATCTAGCAATGAAAATCGATTCTTCTTAGGGTTTTGGGGGCTGATTTCGATGGCACAAGGGGAGGGGAGGAAGGGATTATGAGCTAGGTTTGTGGGATATAACCCTTATCTTTTTCTATTTGCAATTTGATAAAAATTAAAACTCTAATCCTACTTTTTTTAAACCGATCGGCCCCCTTAATAAATATATATTTTTATTATTTTTTAAAATTATTAATTAACTAATTTACTTCATTACCTTAAGTTTTATAAAACCTAAGCTAATTTGATTAAACCTTTTTACTTAAACGCTACTTACTAAACTTTCTAAATATAACTTTCATTTCACCAAACCATTTTCTATTTTTAGAAAGTTTGCTACAAACTTCTATATTTCACTCACCTATTTCATTTCTAAAATGCCACATTTCCCATACAAGCTTAACACTTAATCATCTAACTATTGACGTAGCATTACATGCAATACGCCATTCCTTTCTATTATCACTAAACGTGAAAAATAGAATACTCATTACCCAACACAACCATACTCAAAATGGATGCCCAAACACCTCAAAATGATATCATGCACATACTTAACTCACTTAGCACACATAAAATCACGTAGCACAACACTTAAACACATAAAATGAATTCTTTGCCATTTCTAAAGGTATTAACCTTATTAAATCATGGTTGTCACATAATGTGAGGTCAATGTGACCAAGTTTTGGTTAGTATTAGACGAAGATATTTCAGGGACGAAAGCTAAATAAGGGGGATAGATTTGTAACACCCTAAAACCGGCTTTTAATTATCTTTTTACGATAATGCCAAAGAATGAGTTTGACTACGACTTTTATAAGTTTGAAGACGTTATGTGATTGGTCAAACAACCCGATAGTCAAACTATAAGTATAAATATTAAGTAAATGGTTTTATAAAATATCACATATCTTAATTAGGAAGAATAAGACTTAAGGCACCTAAATTGCCAAAAGGCCAAAGCAGTACCTAACTTATAGCTAGTAATACTATCACCTTCCAGATAATTCTTATATGTGTTTGTGTGGGTCTGTTTGGAAGAGAAAGAAATAAGGAAAAACAATGGTGATCTTGATGAGCAATATTGATGGTAATTGGTGTTTCAAATCAAGAGACAAACTCATATCAATCATCCTTTCAAGTAAGTAAGCTCCAATCTTGAATTAACTGAGATATTATGAATTAGGGTTCTTAAGTATAATTGGGGGTTTTGAGTAATTAATATTCTAAAGCAATAATTAAGATGTTTATTAATAAGGGTTATGGTTAATTGAAGATTAAGTGTATAGAATTGGGGTTTTAAATCATATGATCAAGATATGATCATATGATGATAAAGGATGGATATTGGATAAGTTATGGATTGTATAAACCCATATTATGATATCTCTTTAATGTATTTTTAAATATGTAATTATGGATTATGAAGGCTAGCATTGGATGATGATGGTGATGATGTTATGGGCAAACTTAGCTTGGTTTCAAGGTAAGCAAAATGGTTATAATATGAAATTATATAGAATTATCATATATGTATTATAAATAAGAATGTATTAAAGGTGTATTATACTTTTGGCTTAAGTAGTGAGATTAAGATAGGGTGTAAACTTGTTTTGGATTGCTTAGCAAAAGAAGCGGTTAGTCAAGTTATGGACAAGTTAAGGTATGTAAAATTAGGTATGTTATTATGGAATGCTAATTGGATTAAGTGTTCTTGGTTGAGTAATGATGTTGATTATCTTCGGACTTATGTCTATGTGAATGATGCTTATATGTGTAATGACGTATAATTGTGTATTATTATTGTTTTACTTACTAAGCGAAAGCTTATGTGTTAAGTTACAATGTTTTGTAGGTTCAAGCGATGAAAGTAAGGCCTTGCCGAAGGCTTAGATTGGGCACAGGTTGGAAGATATCGATTATACGGTTAAGCGTAAGTAGGACACCGAGCTCGATCAATGTTGAACCCCCAAAGTGTCCTAATGATTTGTAAATGTTAAGGTCAAGTGTCAAGTCTTTTGTCAAGGTCTTATATGTAAATGTATGTAAATGGGTCAAAACAAGGATGTAAATGGGTCAAAATGGGGCGTTTGGTAAACCCCGTAAAGTATATTTTTTGAGTCATCCGGACCACAAATGAACATGGTAATGATGTATTATAATGTTTTAATGATTTATGTCGCCTTTTATGTAATATCAAGTTGGGGAAGTTTGTTTTTCGTAATAAAGTGTCCAAAATGAGTTAAGGTCTCTGTAAAGGTGCAGGGAGCCGCCCAACAAGGCTTCTCAGCCTCCCGACTGCTCGCTAGCCGCCCGTTTGGTACTCCAGCCGCATGGCTAGAGGGTTCTGTAGTTTTCTGAATTTTGTTTTTGCCAAAAAACACCAAACCGTAAAGAGTTAGAATTAGTTCTTCATATCGTTGAAAGCTCATAGAGTCTATTTTATGATAATAAAACTTTCAAGGGACTAATTGGAATGTATTTTAATAAGTATATTAGGGAATGACACAAGGTCATTCTCGGTCTTGCGTTTCCGTAAAGTTTTTAATTCTTGGTCAAATTTTGAGTCAAAAAGGGGGCGTTTCACCTGGTATTTGTCCATCTTTCTATAACTTCTAGAAAACAAAAAACAAGTTGTTCAAAAGAAATAGTTTCAAACGAGAAAAATGAACTTGTGATGAGGTGTCATTTTATAAACTTTTTTGGGGTCATTTAACCCCCTAAATCGTGCATTTATGCCCAAAAATAGGTACTTAATCATTCCTTTTTAGGTATTTAGCATTTGGAAGGCATTTGTAGAAAATACACGTGACTTGGGCTCATTTATAGAAGAAACAGACAAGACTACGGATCAACACCAACATCTCTCATGATTATGTTCTCAGCGGCTGGAGACGGCGTCACAAGATACACGTGACGTCGTCACAATTCATCCCACGACGGTGTCACAAGAATTCACGACGGCGTCAGCTCGCACGACCCAACCCAAGATCTAGAATTATTCTCTTTCATGACGGCGTAATGATTAAAACGCGACGCCGTCATAGCAATTTATCTACATATACAAACCCGAAATTAGGGTTTTAAGTGTGTAACTTTAGAGTAAAAGAGGGAGACGAACCCTAGTTCGTTTGGCAGCTTATTAGGATGATTTTAGGGCGTTAAAACCCTATTGTAACTCCTTCAATTCATGTTTTAATCAAGTAAGATTATCTTAATCATTCAATATGTCTTGTTGTTTGATTATTTATTGTTCTTACTTTATCTTTAACATGCTTGGCTAAACTCCTTATTGTGTTCATTTATGATTGTATGAGACCTAGAATGTAGATATTAGTGGTGTTGCTTCTTGTGATGAATATGCATGTTAGGCTTTAGAAAACCAACTTTTATTTGTATCACTGTTGATATGTCTAGGGAAACATGATTATGTAGAAAGGATACCATCGGGTAACAGTCTTCATACTACCTTGCCCCTTATATGGTTGATTCACTTTTAATATATTTCAAATGCATTTAATATACTCTTGGGGGCCTTGTAATAGTCTTCATACTACCTTAATTATGCGTTGCCTCAACAGAATATTAAGTACACGATAGGTTCGTGTAATCTGTTCATGACTTAGGAAATAATTACATAGATTATCACAAGTGTGACAAAGCAACAACACTAGGAGAAGCAATCTAGGGAGTAATACATGATTAAATGAATACAATCTTTTTATTATATTGTTATCACCATTAGCATAGTTTATTATTTAGTTTAATAGCTAAAACCAAACCAAACCTCTCAACATATGATTTACATGCTTTTATAAAATATAAAAACACTAAAATAATCTTCTCTCAACAATTAGAATTATGTTAGACCGTGATCAAGCCTTCCCAACCTATTCCACTAGAGAACGATAACAACCCCCGAGTCTTGCCTATACAATTACTACAACGGTTAGGTACTCTGCTTAGGGAGTTGTAAAACTTCTTGTAGAAGTCCCTTACGACAACAACATCAAGTTTTTGGCGCCGCTGCCGAGGAATAGTTAGGTTTTGATCATAGTTTAGCTTAGTTCTACTTGCTTGAATCCTTTTAAGTGAGACTTTAATTTCCGCATATTAGCTTTCTCATAGTCTATCTTTTCTTCGTGTTATCTGTTTTGTAAATTTGTCATCATGACACGTAGCATCGTTAAAAGGTTAACAAAACCACTCGACGGACCCGAAAGAGAATTCCAAAGGCTTAGGAGAGCCGCCTGCCGTTTACAGCAGAACGAATCTCTAGCTATAGCCGGAAGAAACCTCTTTGATGACGAAGCATCCACCTCCAACAACACTGGAGCCAACAATCCCTCCCAAAACCTTACATGAACATTCTCACCCTAATTCCTCTGATTTTCCAAACCCAATCATCCTTCCAGCCGAACAAACAGGAAGAATCATCGACGCACGTGACATCTTGTTAATTCAAGGAACATGCACATTCCAAGGATTAAGAAGCAAGGACCCCCTCCGTTATGTTAAGCACTACTTAATATCATCGATAACATACACGCTGATGGAACCATAAGGGATACATCTAGGCTACGCTTCTTCCATCTCTCCATTAAAGGTAAAGTGGCAGAATGGTTTGACAAAATACCCCCTGCTCAAATCATGACATAGGATTAGCTCGTGTCACAATTTCTTGACTACTTCTTTCTGGTGGGACGCACCTCATCCCTTAGAGATTTAATCCTTTGATTCAGACAAGGGGATAACGAACCCATCAAAAGCGCTTGGATCCATTTCCATGACCTAATCAAATAGGTCCCCCATCATGGGATACAAAAATGGCTTCTGGTACAAATCTTTTACGATAACATATCCCAGGACAACCATCAGAAACTAGACCAAGTCGCTCAATTCCGCTTTAGCTCTCTCACTGAAGAAGAGGGGTGGAATCGAATTGAAGAATATGTCCAATACCAAGACGACATGTGAGACGACATATCACCACCCATGAGCGTTTCTTCCTTTTCAAAAGCAATGCGACCTACATTCAGGGGACGTCTAAAAAAGGCTTGTAACTAAATCTCCTTCCTCGAAACACCTACTCAAGAGGTTGGGTTGAAAAATCCTTACCTAATCTGTGACTACTGTGAAGGATCCTGTAGGAAACTAGAAGGGGGCGGGGGGTTGAATAGTTTACTGGTTAATTTGTCGTTTTAAAACTTTGCTTAGAAAATTATTAGATTCGAGTTATATGTCAATCAATCAACAATATGAATCACAACTAAATATTTAATATAATGAACTAAGTAAGCAATAACAATAAAGAGATAGAGAAAGAAATGATCAAACCAAGACACCAAGATTTATAGTGGTTCGGCAACGAAGCACCTCTTCGTTCCTACTCCACTCCCCGAGTACTCCACTCGAGATTTCACTATGTCAACAAGCTCCCTTTAGGCGGAGAAAACCGTTTGCACGTCGCTTACTTTCTTTTCCGACACTAAGCTAGATGTCGAGTCCTAATCTTAGCTAAAACCAATTTAAGACTTCACAAAGTCTTATACACTCACAAGATATATACCCTTGGATTGACACACAATCCAAATCACACCAATACACAATTTACACACTTGGATCTACACACAATCCAATTTACACAACAACACTAAATATATGTAATGAAGATTTGTGATCTTGAGGAGGAAGAGATAGATCACTTGATAACAATTCGTATATAGAAGAATACGATTGTTCTTCTCTTGCACTTGATTAGAAGAAGAAGGGAGGAAGAAAGAATTAATCACTTGAAAACAAGATCAAGATATGTTAGTGATCAAGATATGTGTTTTAGAAAGAAAGGAAGAAGAGAGAATAACAGATCTGAAAAAATTCGTGGCAAGAGGTTCTGTTTTTCAGATGGGGTGGCCCAGTATTTATAGGCACAAAAAGGAGCCGTTGTACTGACGGCGGTCCCTCGGCGGTCCCTTATATATAACGGCGGTCCCTAATATATAAGGGGGCCGCCGTAGACTACGCTCCCCTTTTTGTCTTTTTGTGGGGAATGTGTTATCTGTTTTAGAACCTTTCATTTTGGGGGAAAAATCTGATTTCAAATTAAATAATTTAATAAAACATTTCTTTTATAAAAAATTATTTTGTGTTTATATTTTTGTAAAAATACTTTTGTAAAAATGTAAGGTTTAGGAAATAAAAATTATTTTCTTGATCACTAATCATGTTTAATGATTTGTTTATCCATACCTTAAGTGATTAATCTTAGAAATGGAATTTTACGATTAGTAATTTATAAACGTTTAATTTTATCGTAAACGTTTTCACATTTTGTTATTATCAAAACATCGAGAGGTCGAAAAATAT
Organism: Tanacetum coccineum; assembly: GCA_026074375.1. Lineage (NCBI taxonomy): Eukaryota > Viridiplantae > Streptophyta > Magnoliopsida > Asterales > Asteraceae > Tanacetum > Tanacetum coccineum. The sequence continues at coordinate 14,779 of BQNB010046390.1, forward strand.
AAATAACGTTTTTAGACATTATTTGTATTAACAATCTCCCCCTTTTTGATGATGACAAAACATAAACTCATTTAGTATAAAATTGGAAGTTTATAAATTATTAATGAGTTAAATTCTATTTCTCCCCCTTTTTGTCGAATCCAAAAAGGTTGATCGTCGAGTTGTAGTAGAGAGAAAGAAGTCGACGATTAAAGACTCCCCCTTGATGTATGCTCCCCCTTGTTCGGGGCACCAAGGGATCGATCTTACGATAGTTTGTTTGCTACATAACAAGGTTAGAAATACAAGTGCAAACCAACATAGCATGACAAATATCTCAACATTATAATCCACACTTCATAAATAAAGTTCATTCAAATTCTAAAAAGATCATACATAGCCATGTAAGACAATATATGACGATACAACACAAGACAATCATAACATAATTAAAGCATCTAATAAGAGTAAACTAGTAGATGATTTTTGACTTCATGAGATGAGGCACCCAAAAGGTAGGAGACAATTATTTGAACAAATTAATCATGAGAGTGATTAATTGAAGAGTGAAAATGATGAGGAAGGTTGATCATTGTGGTGATGGGCTTGTGATTGGGGTATAAGACGGGTGACAAGGAATTGAATGAAATTAATTTCATTTCTTAATGAGTGGAAGTGATTGGTAGAGTACCTACAACAATGACAAAAGCTAGCATGACATCCTACTTGAGCATGAGTAGGAGGTTGAACCAATGAGAGGGGTGAGGAGGGTGGTGTAGGAATTTGAGAATCGATGAGTGTGGAGATGGTATGGAGTTGATTAATAATTCAATCTCTTTGTGGGTAGTTCATAGGTAGAGAGATAGAGTGAGGATGTTTCTTGGAGGTAGTAGAGGTGAGTCATTATGACAAGTAGGTGATGATTTTGGAGGAGGTGTCTTACGTTTCCATACTTGACGAACCGACATTTTTGGTTTTCTAGAAAGGTTTGAGTGATGATTTGAGGAGGACATTTTAGGTGGGAGAAGAAGCAAGTGTGAAGAGGATGATGATAATAAAGAAGATTGATGATTTAATAATAAAAATAAATGGCAAAGCATGGTGGTAGAAATGAAGATTGAAGAAATTGTGTGTTCAAAAAGGGAAGTTCCAGCAAGATTCTAGGACTAGGGTGGTCAAAGATACAGAAAAGGATAGAAATTTGAAATTTATGTTCCCTCCTGTTGGCGGTTGACTCGCGTAAACTTACCCTTATTTATATATAGATAAATGTAAACAAATATAAATATACAACAAGGATCAAAATCAACGAAATCAATAAAACCGGAAGTAGTATAGAGTATCTCCGGGTCGTTATGTCCCAACGAGGCTTGAATGGAAAATCGAATCATTAATCTTAAGCATGCAATTTTAATAAGCCTTAATAAAATTCACATAAGAGCACAAATTGTCAACTAGCAAGGCATTTATAGAATGATAAAACCATTTTAAAGATCATCCTACCTCAAGGAAGGTCATCTATTCATTGTTTTTAGTTCTTCTAAAGGATAATGTATTATAAGAGAAATAATAATAATAATAATAGTAACAATCACTTAGAAGTTATGTCGACATCTTCACTTCCATTTTCCTCCCATCATGTTCTTAAGAGTTTGTCCAATTGACCTTAACCCGTCTCGATGAGCATCTCGTTGTTGAGTTTGAAGAGTTAAATCGGTTTCCAGATAGCAAGGGTGTTAAAGTCATAACTTTCATGAGCGAGGCGTTTTGAGGGACTCTAGAGATATTGTTTGCATGAGGAAGATGTGTATTTGTGGGGAGGAAGGATTGGAATATGAGAAGTTTCAGTTCATCATTTCATGCGTTTGGATTCATTCAATGGATGATTTAGAGTGGAGGATGAGGAGCTAGCATTTGGCTCACGAGGTCTTTTCTTGCCACGATCGCTGTATCTTTCGTCATAGGTGGATAGGCGATACGGATGCATGGTCGATATGTGAGAGTATACGATCAAAGCTAGCTCAGGAGAGATGGGGGGACTACTACTTGTTTGAATATACTAGTCAAGTGCATACCATAAGGTTTAAGACTTCCTTAGGTTTGTAATCGAGTCTTTTCAAAATTTTTTGAGTCATTAAAATGCTTAGGTTATAAGGAGTGGAGTTTTGTCTCAATGAATAGAGCATGTGACAAGAATGAGGAGGACATGATCCCTATGTACTCCTTGACACATAATGCGTTTTCAGAGTAATCTCAACCCATGGTGTCATATATGAGTTTGAAACTCTCAGGTTAAAATTTTGTTTTCACCAATGACAATGGTTTTCTTGTTTTTGGTACGAGTCTCTTGACTTTGACGTAGAAATTTAAATAAGGACTTATTGACTCTTTTGCGTGCATGGTGGGTTTGGTTTTATAGTGACTCTCTACTAGGAACACTGACGTCAATATAGGTTAATGGACCATATTTCGATGATAGAGGCAATGATCTTTTGAAGGATTTTTTTTAAAATATGATCCGAATACCTCAAGCGATTGTGTGAGGGAAAAATACTTATTTTGAATGACAAAATTGACAATGAATTGACCCTCAGGATTGTAGGCAAAAGTGAGTTGACAGTAGAACTCAAGAACAAAGCGAGGTATAATTTGTTCGTTAATATCTAACAAACAATCAAACCCGATTGACTCAAACTTAGCGCAGATTATGACTATATTTTCGAAAGTTTAGACTTACAGCCCTCCCTCATGAAAGTATAATTTTTCAAGATTGGGCCATTGTTAACAACCCCCAAAATGGGTCGCGCGGAATAAGGATCCGGGGTGCGTTATCATTATAACATTGCCAAGACATGTGGAGAGATGTCCACCTAAACGTGTCAATTTGAAAATGATACATTGGATTTAATTAATATATTGTTAAAAAGCTCAAGGCTCTAAACTTGTTCATCTTGACAAATGCCAAAGGATTTTTCTACATGACAAATATCCCCAAAATTTGATGCATTTGCTAAATCTTTATAGAAATGACTCACAATGTAGACACCAATGTTATACTTGTTTCTTGTACCTTATTAAAACCTGAGAAAAAACTGCTTAAGATGGTCACATAAAGTTGGTGAATTCATAGGTTTATATATGTATAAATCCGGACCACAAGATTTCCCCGTGATAAATATCACAAAATGCCATTACGTTTCCCTAAGCTCATGACATGAAGTAGTAATATATGAATACATATAAAATATTGCCTAAGTGCCATGATGATGTTTCAACCAAACATCCCAAATCGACATGTATAACGTTCGTTCCCGGTGTTAGCTAGTCACCTTCCGAAAACAAGGGAGGTCATCCCAACTTGATATATTTAACAACACCGCGCCTTCACAAACCAGAAATTAACAGTCAATGATAGCGGGCATATGGGTTCAAGCTAATTAGGCAAAACGTAATTTTATAAAAATGTCAACTTGGATTAAATTATAAAACAAAGCTTGTTTCTCACCCCAAACATGTAAATCAATATAATTGTAAAAAACCGTAGGGACTATCGAACTCATCCTCGAGTGGCGTGAATCAGTTTATTTGTATAAATCACAATGAAATGGTCACAACTACGCCGAATGCAAACCTACAATAATTATAGGTCGTGATACAGTACTATGTTCTATGAATAACTACACCACATATAATTCTATATAGTCTTATCACCTCTATTTGTAATTTACGAAATATGGTTATAAGGTAAAAAATTTATAATTTTCATTTTAGTAAATATAGCGTAACTTTCCCGTTTTATATCCGTTTCGGGAGTTTCTTACGTCCACGTCTTGTATTAAGTATGATATATATAATAAGGACATTTTTATATTTTATGACCTTATGTCATTGGAAACATTACTTTTATATGTTCTGACGTTTTTATAAATTTATTTTTTTATAAATTTTAAATTGTCGTAAACTCGTAAACGTAATAACTTATTTGTTTTAATCCCGATTTTAGAGATTTCTTCGAGCACGTCTTTGTAATTGAAAAATGTATCAAAATTATCACATTTTAAACATTTGGGTCTGCTGATGAATAGTAAATTTTACTGTTCATAGTTTATAAAATTACTTTTATAATCTTTAATTATCGTAAACGTCGTTTTTATATTCGTTTTAGCTATCTTTTTTAGTAATTATTTCGAGCACGTTTAATTCTCGTAATTAAATGTTCTATTTATTTATGATGTTTTTCTAAAAATAAAGTCCTTGATGAACAATAATTTTTTATAAAATTATTTTTATAAAAGTATTAATTATCGTAAAACTTGTAATTAGTGTATCTCCTTCGTTATAAGTCGGTTTTTCGAGTTCTTTATATATTTGGAAACGTCATGAGATGTAGAATTTTTATAAAATATAAAACCCATGCTTAAATTTTCAGACCAAAACAGCCCCTTTTGAATATTTTGGTTCAAATATGTTTTTTTATGTGATTTTTATAACTTTTTTAGCTAATTATATTGTTACAAAATCCTTTGCTTATCTTTATAACCTATGTTTTACATATAATTATGTCTAATTAGTCCATCATATTGTCCAATCGAGTCCATGGTAACATTTCTTAACAAACTTTTAAATTCTATAAATTTATTAAGTAACTTTTGATCACAAGTTTATACTTATATTTTTTACACTTAAACCAACATGATACCATGCTTATATTTCCATCATTCCATGATATTTACAACCACATAATACATGAATAAGTATACCAAATAATATCCAAGTATTAATATCTTTTAATGTTTTAAAAGTATTCTTAATGGTGATCTTTGCTATATAGAACTAAATATACACATAAATGATAATTATGAAAAGATAAGGCTTTTAGATGTCCTTAGAGTTCGATGTAGAGGTGATAACATAAGATCAAACCCTATGTTTAGATCGTGAAACCAAAGTTTGCAAAGACTTGAAACCCTAGTTTTTAAGAAACTATACTTGCAACCACTTGAATTAATCCTTGCAATGTATAACCAAGCCTTCAATATGCCTTAGATATGTTATGAGATCACGTGCTAAGATGAGTGTAAATATAAAATTATATGAGTTGTGTATGTGTATTTGAGTTTGGACGTGGGTAATAGAGAGAAAAAGAGAGATACTTGTTGATTTTTTTTGTAAAGGAAAGTGTTGTATGTTTATCTGTTACTTGTATGCTAGTATATATGTTAATAGGACTAGTCAAAGTGTTTGAAATTCTTGATCAAGACAAGAAAACAATGGTGGTGTTTTAAGGGAAAGTTATTTATGAGCTCTAGTTGTAAGATTACTGTTGGTAGAGTTGTGTGCTATATGTCTCCTCATATGGTTGTGGTGCATTGTCTTTCACCTTGTGTCGATACTAGTTTCATGAAGAGGAGGGAGTATTAGTTAGTTTTTTTATATCTTTTGATAAAATACTTGCAATATTTGAAGATATAAATGGGTGGTATAAATCATAAAGTAAATAACTTGAAAATTATATGTATTGGTTTAATTTCTTTTATGATAATTTCGGCCACATGGATAATATAAGTGAGGTTTTATAAAATTTTGAGCATTGGATATAAACATGGGTATTTGTAACACCCCCATTTTTACAATATAGCAGCGGAAGCTAATCTGGGGTATTACTTTATGGATACAACAATCATAATCATAGAAAATGACCCAAAAGAGACGTTTATTCAAAAGATATGGTTTATTTTCATTCATTTCAAATTAGTGTTTTACAAAGGCAGGTCCCAAAATCTAGAAACATAAAATTTGATATGATAACAAGTTTTAGCATACTTCATGTCCTATTGCGCACTCCCATGCTTTTAATTGACCTTCAATTACCTGAGTTAAACATGCATAAAAAGGGTTCCAACCAAAGGTTGAGTGATATTTCATAGGTTTGAAAAATGTAATGGTGGAATAAAAGTTATTAGTGGAATTACTCGGTATTGCAGGGACAATATCATGGGGAACATTATTTTTGCATCTAAGCTCATGACATCATATAAATTAACAAGGAAATCCGTTAGTGTTATTGGTTAGGGACAGATGTCCTCGTGGAAAAGGGTAATTGATAGGTTTAACCCTATTAGGACAAATATAGTGCGTTTTGGCCTACCCCAGCATGGGTTATACCAAAGGGAACCCTCACCCCCAATAGATCTCATTCACTAAATATTCGCGTTCATCGCAATGAAGTAATTAATGATTAAGATATATGGAACTAATGGCACTGGAGTACTTAGGCAATAATATATTGTGGTAGCATACATTAGAAAACACTTGCATATGGTTATTATACTCAGTATCTACAAGTTTCATTAAAGTATTCACAATGATGGAAGAAATATGGAGTTATGAATTCATTAAGTCTTTGAAAAGTAATCACATTATTGTTATAAGATAAAAGAGTATGTAAAGAGTTTTAACATGCATGTATCCCCCTCGCGGGTTTATAAAACATTCAAAAGATTGAAAGCGAGGGCTCATGAACACACTAAAGTCCTTGAAAAGTAAACTCATTAAGTCTTTGAAAAGTAATCACATTGTTATAAGATAAACGAGTATGTAAAAGAGTTTGTAACAAGCATGTATCCCCCTCGCGGGTTTATAAACATGTAAAATAAGTAAAAGCAAGGCTATGAACTTCACCTGATAGGTAGATGTAATAAATATTCTGAAATGAAAGCTGACGACCTTATCACAATCTTAACAGGGAATGTTGATAAAGCAAAATGATACTAAATAGCCACCTCACGCAACCTGAGTAAATATGTTGAGTCTTAGGAAGATTGTACTCTAGAACTTTAGTTCAGAGAGTTTAATATTGTTATGAGTTTGATTGGAAAGTTTTGAATTATTGTATCACCGTTCGGGCCATCATAATTCAGAAGTCATTCAGTAAACGTTTGACGAGCTAGGGCACTTTAAATCGTAAAACCAACAACTCAGTCAGAACGTAATACCAAGATGAAACCTCTTAATATGAAGCTCCCTGGTATTAGTTTTAAGCGTTTTAATCAATATCTGGAAATGTTAAGCACGAGAAGCGTTAATTAAAGTTATGTATTGTAAGGTTTTAAACATGATTTTATACTTTTTCAAAATGTTACATTTTAGACCCTTGAGTTTGAAAAGTGGCAGAATTTACCCTTGGAGTTTGCACTTTTACGACTTTGGTCTTTCAACTTTAAAAGATATACCAAGTAAACCTTGCACTTTGAAAGTGACATAATAGACCCCTATAGTTATAACTTGGATAAATTGACATATTCAGCCATTCTAGTTATTAATTTCAAAAAGTTACGATATATACCCCTTGCATGGATTATAATTACAAAACATGTCCAAATTGTCATGCAAGCTTATTTTAACATTTCAATAGACATTTATAAGTTATAATAAACTAAAATATGAAGTTTTAACGTAACGCAAGTTTAAAATAACGATTCGTTAGGCTAGGAAGCAAAACGGGTCAAATTAGGGTTTCAAAACGTAAACGCGCGGGTTTTAAGTTCAAATTCCTTCATTAATCAATAAAGTGGTTATTTTAACATTAGTTAAGCATGCTAGGATAGATTATAACAATATTTAATCATTATAACATTTAGTTTTAAGAAAAACGCGAAATTAGGGTTTCGGGTGTACGGTTTTGGATCAAAATGGAAAATGAGCATGAATTGAGTTATGAAACTTTAACAAGAGTATATTTAGGATCATATGAACATTATAAGGGTGTAGTAGCAGAAGTAGAACATTCAAAACCTGGGTTTGAGCTTCAAGGAGCAAAAATGGTGGAAATGGGTCGTTTCGGGTAGTATTTCCACTCGTACGCCTTGTATCTTGTTCCCGGGGCTTCAAATCTTCAAAGCTTTGCTTGAATGATCTTCTTATATGATCCTAGGATCATATGGAGCAGAGAATGTTTGCTCAATTGGGTTATAGAAAGAAGAAGTGGGGGATGAGTTAGAATGAAGTATATGTGCTCCTATTTATAGTGTTAGCAACACTTAGAGGCCAAGAAACTTTGATAACCAGGTTAGGACACATGGGGGGTGATGTGGAGAGGCTAGGGGATGAGTAGAAATGGAAGCATAACACTCCTATTTATAGTGTTTCAACCCTTAAAGGCCAAGGTTTCCTTATGATTCTGATTTAGGACGTGTGGAACAGCTAGAGGGTGATGTGGGAAGTCTACATGATGAGTCATGTAAGATAGAAATCAACTAGAAGGTGTTGGAACACCCTTTTGATGCCATGGCTTGAAATGAAAGAACAAGAGCACATGTGAAGTTTTTCTTAATAAAAATATTGAAGATATTTGTTGTAGAAGGTGTGTAAGCTGCTTAGGAAGGTAAGTTGCTTAGTCATAAGGTTCTTGTTTGCAAGAAAAGTTCTAAAATGGGTCAAATTGCAAGAAAGGTGTATACGGGTTCAAGTAGGGCACGAATTGTGTTTCTATGCTTGGATTTCGTATACATTTGATTAAGAATGATAGGTTACTGATCCTAAGACTTATATTAAGGATTATAATCAAAATTTGATAGGTGGTTTGGGTTAAAATGGGTAGAAAATGAGTAAACGGGTCAAAAGTTCCAATTAGGGCACAATTAGGGTTTCTTGAATTTGATTTGCATATAGCTGAAGTAAATTGATGAAATGATGATGGAATATGATTGAGAATGTTGTAAATTAAGTTATTATAACTTATTTGAGGGTTGGTTTAGGTTTAAAACGGATAAAAATGGAGAAACGGGTCATGGTTTAGTATTTTGCTCGGGTTAGGGTTTCTGACTTTTAAATTAGGGTTTTGAGTGTAAAAATGTGTATGAAAGCTTATGAATAGAATAATTAGGGTTTACATATTGTATATTGAGTGTAGTAGCTTGTACAAAAGTGGTGGTGAAGAAATTAGAATGAAAATGGAGGTAAAACGGCTATTTTAGAGATCATGCTTAATGATTTGTATATTGAGCTTATAAGGACTTGTACTTTGATTTGGAGGGAGTTTATATTTCAAATGAGATGTTATGTTACTTGTATATATGCTTTAGTAGCTTGTACATTCACTTTAGATATTAACCTTTCATGGAATTTAGGGTTTAGAGGTATATGATAACGGTTTAAAGCCCGTTTTGATATAACGTTGCGAATGGTACATTATAGGAATAATGTACTTTGTAAAAAGAATATGATGATATTGACTTGACATATTGTGATGTTTTCTTGACATATATGAAGACAGGATTGCCATAGATAGGTTGCGTGAGCTCGTCTACTTTAGTTATGCAGATTACGTTATATATTGAAATATTGACAATGCAAGTAATGTAATAAAGCGAAAACTTTCCCCGTACAATTGTGATCATAGTAAAATAGGTTGATGAAAATTCTGAGTTGTTATATCATACCTCGTTTTGCATATTGGGATCCACAATACCAAACATATCATATCGCAACACAACAGGACGGAATGTGCCCACGATCCAATACACATAACCACAGCAAGCTTAAAAACATTTTAACACCACAACAAGACAAGCATCATTCTCACCCCCAAAATAACATGAGAAAAGGGGGCTATGAAACTCATCTTTGCTTAGCTTTCCAAAAGATTCCAACAATAAGCTTCACAAACAACTAACACAAATCTATACAATAAAATAACTCATGTTACACGCTACTAAGCCAAAAGCTTAATGCACATGTAACAATCATATGATGGATATCTAAGGTGTTTTATTAACCCCATGGGTCACCCCAACACCATACCCAACTTAAACCACTTCATTAACAAGTTTCACTAGTTAGTCACAATTGGTTTAAAACTGCAGAATTTTAACGTGACTTAACGTACTCAAAACCTCTACTTAATGACCTCCATAATTCATACCAAAAATCACCTATGTTAATTTATGAGTATATTAACTACCTCATGATTCCCAAGAGCCATTTACATGCACAAGTACTCCTAAGAAAATCAAACATCAAAACAGTCCTAATTCGGATCTGATTGCACACAAAAAAGTTTGGACTTAAAAATCATACTTAGACTCCAAGTCAGAAGCTCTACTTTGGGGGATTTCTAATAGAAACAAATAACTAAACTCTTGTAGAAGGGCTAAGCTAAATTCGAATTTTAAGTGGGAGTTTTATACCTCGTAATCTGACCTAAATCTGACCCATATTTACAGCGTTGATAACTTTTCTTACAACCAACGTTTGTATGACTTCCAGAACTCAAAAACCTTCGAGGCCAGATGTTTTGAAAACTAGACTCTCTGAGCTACGTTATAGACACTGGAAACTTAACAAAAGCTATTACCATCATTGAGATAATGGCCGAACAACACATCTCTAATTCTGCCTCAATCCAAATCAAATTCTAACGCAAATTAAGTTTAACCAATTACATCTATAAGCTTCTAATTAAACCCTAATCATTATAACATGATTATTATATCATTAATTACTGATATTAATGAACCCTAATTATTCACCATATTAATTATTACATGATTAAAGATTAATAACTAACAAGGATTAATTAAAACTTACCTTGGAGCTTGATTTCTTCACAAAAGCAAAAACTCAAAAAAAATTATCCTCTTTTCTTCTTTGTTCGACCGGTTATACAAGGGGGAGAGTATGAGATTTTATTTTGTATTTATAGGCCCCCAATTAATTATAGATAAGATCTAATTAGAGTTTGTTTCCTTTTAAAACTCATTTTTTTTCTTTTCTTTCTCTTATCTGGCCGAATGGATCTTTTCCTTTTTTTTTAATTAATTACTTAATTATTAAACATACCTTAATTATTATAAAACCTAAGCTTATTTGCGCATACATTTTTGCGTAAACGCAATTACTAGACTTTTAATAAAATTCACTTTTTATTTTTATTAAACCCTAACAACAAAAATAGAAATTTTATTTCTTTCATATCCTTACCACTAAAACCTAATCTCATCCTAATATTACTAACACATAAATACATATACGTATAATTACTTACACAATTAACGCGAAACCGCTTCAATCACCAAAATCATTTCCTTGTCACTAAAAGTGAACGAAATGAACTCTACAAAATCCAACACAAATCTAATCCCAATGAGACGATCACGCTCAATGGATTGATTATCAAATCTCACATAACCCACAAAAACACATGAGACACGTATAAACACATATAACACATATCCCAGACATTGACTAACCTGCTCAAGTCATGGTTTTCACACCTAAGAGTATATTAAATGCATTTGAAATATATTAAGAGTGGATCAACCATATAAGGGGCAAGGTAGTATGAAGACTGTTACCCGATGATATCATTTCTACACAATCATGTTTTCCTAGACATATCAGCAGCGATACAGACAAAAGCTGGTTTTCTTAGACCTAACATGCATGATCATCACAAGAAGCAACACCACTAAGATCTACATTCTAGGTTTCATACAATCATAATTAAACACAATAGAAGGTTTAGCCAATCATGTTAAAAATAAAGCAAGAACAGATAAGAATCACACAACAAGACATATTCAATGATTAAGATAGTCTTAATTGATTAAAACATGAATCGAAGAAAGTACAATAAGGTTTTTGATGCCCTAAAATCGTCCCTAACAGCTGCTAAACGAACTAGGGTTCGTCCCTTTCTTTTACTCTAAAGTTACATACTTATAACCCTAATTTCGGGTTTGTATATATAGGAAAATCGCTGCGACGGTGTCGCGTTTTAATCGTGACGCCGTCATGAGTAGAATATTCTAGATCTTGGTCTGGGTCATGCGAGCTGACGTCGTCGTGGAATGTTGTGACGCCGTCGTGGTAGAAATTATGATGTCGTCACGTGTAATCTGTGACGTCGCCTCCAGCCTCGAAGGAGAATTTCTTGAGAGATGTTGGTGTAGGTCCGTAGTCTTGTCCGTTTCTTCTCCAAATGAGCCCAAGTCACGTGTATTTTCTCCAAATGCCTTCCAAATGCTATATACCTAAAAAGAAACGATTAAGTACCTATTTTAGGCATAAATGCATGATTTAAGGGGTTAAACGACCCCTAAAAAGTGTATAAAATGACACCTCATCAGGACTAATGTATGAAACTATGTGAGATGTATTCATTAACATACATGGAAGGTTATGTGAAATGAATCAAGCTATTAAATATTAGTAATACTTGGGAGTGGGAGATAGGGCCTTCATGTTTACTTCTAGCCAATGGCCATTCTATCTTTATTGAGTCAGCTGATAAATGTTACTATAGTCTTACTCGTAAGAAATACTAAACTATAGGAGCAGATTTAGATTACAATATTAAAAAAAATTAAATAGTTTTACAAAAGGACACCTCATCAGGACTAATGTATGAAACTAGGTGAGATGTACTCATTAACACACATGGAAGGTTATGTGAAATGAATCAAGCTATTAAATATTAGTAATACTTGGGAGTGGGAGATAGGGCCTTCCTGTTTCTTAGATATTAGAAAAAGACTCGGTCACCCCGTGTATTTTACTGTTCAATATAGCTCGTAGTTTAATAGGTAAACGTATGACTTTCGGTATTGAACCGGGTACTAATACCCGGTGTATTGTAAGAACTATAAATACCTCTTCCAACTTTGGAAGAGGTAAGCATCTAGTCATTTTACACACACTCTTAAGTGTGTTTTTATTAGTTTCTCTCTCAACAATTCTCTCTCTAACTTTCTCTCTCTAGATCTCTCTAGATCTCTTTAGATCTATGCATGTTTGTGTGAATTAGGGAACCTACAATTGGTACCAGAGCCTAAGTGGATTCGTGATTGATTCGTGTGTGGTTAATAAACCAAATTTCGTGGCTTATTTTGGCTTAGAAAAGCCCACGGCTCAAAGAGCTTAATTTGGGCTTATTACTTGGTTAATCTTGTGGTTTTTCTTGCCATATAAGCTCAAGAAGTTATATTGTTGCTAATACAAGTGATCAAAAAGCCTCAAGTTCGATTTCAAAGAATAAAAGGTTCGAATTTTTAAGTGTTCTTCGTGGAGAGTTGCTTCGTTTTTGAAGATCCACAAAGAAATACATGTTATTGGATGTTTAATCTTCAAATACCATCTTAGTATTACATGTTTCTAGCTTATTTTCGTGGATAATAAGCTTATTTGGCTTGAGTTGGTTGAATTCGAACTAATGTTCTTCGTGGAGGTTTGAGTATTTTATTATACTCTAACCGGCGGTTTGACAAAAGGTAGGGACAAGATCCAAAACACTTGTCATTATGGTTTATATCAGGGTTCACAAGTGTATATAGTAATTCAAAAAAGATTGATATATGGGTGTTATGAATTAATTCAAGCATTTGAGAAAAGTAATTAAAACACTATTTGTTATAAGATAAAATGGAGTATGTAAAGAGTTTGTATACTAGCATGTATCCCCTGCGGGTTATAACAACATTCAAAAAGATTGAAAAGCGAGGCTATGAACTCACTAAGTCCTTGAAAAGTAATCACATTGTTATAAGGTAAAAACGGAGATATGTAAAAGAGTTTGTAACAAGCATGTATCCCCCTCGCGGGTTTATAAAACATGTAAATAAGTAAAGGCGAGGTTATGAATCTCACCTGATAGGTAGATGTAATAAATATTCTGAAATGAAAGCTCACGACCTTATCACAATCTTAACAGGGAAGGTTGATATAGCAAATGATAGTAAACAGCCACGTCACGCAACCTGAGTAAATATGTTGAGTCTTAGGAAGATTGTACTCTAGAACTTTAGTTTTGATTTTATGAGTTTGTTAAAGAGTTTGGAATTATTGTATCACTGTTCGGGCCATCATAATTCAGAGGTCATTCAGTAACCGTTTGAGGAGCTAGGGCACTTTAAATCATAAACCCAACACTCAGTTGCAGAAACGTTAATTCCAAGAGATGAAAACTTTTAATATGAAGCCTTCCCTAGTTTTGTGATACGATATAATCGATTTTAAGGTTTTAATCATATCTGGAAATGTTAAGCTACGAGATAAGCATTAATTAAAGTTATGTCTTGTAAGGTTTTTAAACCATGATTTTATACTTTTTCAAAATGTTACATTTTAGACCCTTGAGTTAGAAAAGTGGCAAAATATACCCTCGGAGTTTTCACTTTTACGAGTTTGGTCCTTCAAGTTTAAAATATATACCAAGTAAACCTTGCACTTTGAAAATTGACATAATAGACCCCTATAGTTATAACTTTGATAAAATGACATATTCAGCCCTTCTAGTTATTAATTAAAAAAGTTACCAATTATAACCCCTTGCATGGATTATAATTACAAAACATGTCCAAATTGCCATGCAAGCTTATTTTAACATTTCAAAAGATATTTATAAGTTATAATAAACTAAAATATGAAGTTTTAACGTAATGCAAGTTTAAAATAACGATTCGTTAGGCTAGGAAGCAAAACGGGTCAAATTAGGGTTTCAAAACGTAATAGCGCTGGGTTTAGTTCAAAATTCCTTCAATAATCAATAAAGTGGTTATTTTAACATTAGTTAAGCATGCTAGGATAGATTATAACAACATTTAACTATTATAACATTTAGTTTTAAGAAAAACGCAAAATTAGGGTTTCGGGTGTACGGTTTTGGATCAAAATGGAAAAAGGTGGCATGACTTGGAGTTATGAAACTTAACAAGTGATATTTGGATCTTACGATGTAACAACTATAAGATTATATTCAAGTACTCGGTACTTATACGACCTATATTGGATTAGGTTGCCTTCGGATTCTTTCGTGACGCATTTTTTTCTATTATGAATACTTGTTGATTTCCATTCACTCGAGGTGAGTTTCATAGCCCCTATTTTACTTGTTCTTGGGACTTCTTAGGATCTATTAGAATTCATATTGAGCAAAGGATTGCTGCTATGATGGGTTATAGAGGAGGAAGTGGGGGATGAGTAGAAATGGAAGCATAACACTCCTATTTATAGTGTTTCAACCCTTAAAGGCCAAGGTTTCCTTATGATTCTGATTTAGGACGTGTGGAACAGCTAGAGGGTGATGTGGGAAGTCTACATGATGAGTCATGTAAGATAGAAATCAACTAGAAGGTGTTGGAACACCCTTTTGATGCCACGGCTTGAAATGAAAGAACAAGAGCACATGTGAAGTTTTTCTTAATAAAAATATTGAAGATATTTGTTGTAGAAGGTGTGTAAGCTGCTTAGGAAGGTAAGTTGCTTAGTCATAAGGTGCTTGTTTGCAAGAAAAGTTCTAAAATGGGTCAAATTGCAAGAAAGGTGTATACGGGTTCAAGTAGGGCACGAATTGTGTTTCTATGCTTGGATTTCGTATACATTTGATTAAGAATGATAGGTTACTGATCCTAAGACTTATATTAAGGATTATAATCAAAATTTGATAGGTGGTTTGGGTTAAAATGGATAGAAAATGAGTAAACGGGTCAAAAGTTCCAATTAGGGCACAATTAGGGTTTCTTGAATTTGATTTGCATATAGCTGAAGTAAATTGATGAAATGATGATGGAATATGATTGAGAATGTTGTAAATTAAGTTATTATAACTTATTTGAGGGTTGGTTTAGGTTTAAAACGGATAAAAATGGAGAAACGGGTCATGGTTTAGTATTTTGCTCGGGTTAGGGTTTCTGACTTTTAAATTAGGGTTTTGAGTGTAAAAATGTGTATGAAAGCTTATGAATAGAATAATTAGGGTTTACATATTGTATATTGAGTGTAGTAGCTTGTACAAAAGTGGTGGTGAAGAAATTAGAATGAAAATGGAGGTAAAATAGCTATTTTGGATATCATGCATTAATGACTTGTATATTATGCTTTGAAAACTTGTACTTGACTTGTAGGAAGTTTATATTTCAAATGAAATGTTATATTACTTGTACATATGCTTTAGTAGCTTGTACATTCACTTTAGATATTAAATCTTCATGGAATTAGGGTTTAGAGGTATACGATAACGGTTTAAAGCCCGTTTTGATATAACGTTGCGAATGGTACATTATAGGAATAATGTACTTTGTAATAAGGATATGATGATATTGACTTGACATATTGTGATGTTTGCTTGACATATATGAAGACAGGATTGCCATAGATAGGTTGCGTGAGCTCGTCTACTTTAGTTATGTAAGTTACATGACATACTGAGATATTGACAATGCAAGTAATGTAATAAAGCGAAAAATTTCCCCGTATAATTGTGATCATAGTAAAATAGGTTGATGAAAATTCTTGGGTTGTTATAGTCTCCACCCCTTACAGAAATCTCGTCCCGAGATTTAATTGAAAGTTATAGTGACTAGATGTAGGTACTTACTCCATTACACCTTAGACTCTGCATTACGCATTACGCCTATAGGATTACACCTACTGAATTACACCTTACACAAACTAATAAATTGTGCTTCGATGCGAACCACCACCAGAGCTCTACATCCACACGCGTCGTGAGCTATTCGAACATAGACTAATCCCCTTACACAAACTAATATTCACAACAGATGCAACACAAACCCTAACAACCCTCCGTAACAAACTCCTCCAACAAACCTCTTCTCCTAACCGAATCACCTCATCCGTATTCGCCGAAATCTCTACCGAACATGCAAAACTCGTTTTCGAAATAATTGACCCTGTGAATTATGATGCGATGGATTTAAATTGTAACAATTCAATTGTGCTTGGAAGGTTTAAGCAAGACAAACTTAAATTTATAAAAAACAAGATTTTAACAAACCAAAACTAACAAAAAGATACAGTAACAAAATTCGAGCTCATAAATCAACTTACGAGATCGTTTAAGATGCGGTTGATTCGTCTTAAACATCATTGACGCGATGATGCAAGAATGATTAAATCGTGATGAGAAGATGCAGCAGTGAATTTAGTGTGTGTTTTTATGTTTAGGAATTTAGTGTTTGAAATTGAGAGAGAAATATGTGTGGATTTTAGGTGAAAAATGAAGAGCAGATCCAGTTTACCCATAATGAAACGACGTCGTTCCATAATGAACGTTTTTTTGTACTTGGGTGGTTAGTTTGTAGTTGCTACAGATTTGCCCCTGAAGTTTCCACTATTTACGAAATTGCCACCGCCCTTTTTGATCTTGATATTTTTAATCCAATGGTTGAGATCTCTTCCTACCTCTTTTATTTTAAAACTTTTTTTATTATAACCCTACCCTATATATATATATATATACATATATGTATATGTATATATATATATATAGTATATCCCTATAAATACAAATATATAATATACATAAAAATATATATATACTATCTACATATACATAGATATATATATATACACACAAATATATATATATACTATAATATAAATATATTATAATATTAACAAATATATACAGATAAGTATATTACATGACATAATATATATATATATATATATATATATATATATATATATACATATATATATACATATACATACATATATATACATATATATATATATATACATATACATATACATATATATACATATATATATAATAATATAGAATATAAACTAATAATCTATATATAATAATAATAAACAAGAGTTTATTTTGAAATTTAGCCACATCATATAATCTACTAAGGCTTAAATGCCAATGTCACTAAAAGCCACGTCATTTATAAAACCATTCATCTTTAACCTCAATTATCCAGGCCCTTTATTTGACTTTGCATCCCTCAAATCCAGTATCAAAACAACATCTTCAAATATTATATCTAACAACAATCATAAATTACACAAACCACCCACAATAACTTATCAATCAAAAGAATTAGATCGATAGGTATCAAGTGGCAACTCACAATCCCAACAACCAATCGATGGAGGTCACTATTCCATGTCAGATACTAAATTTAAGAGATTTATCCATCCATAGATACAAACAATACATATAATAAATATATACAAAATATAAATAATACAAAATATATATCAACATATATATATATATACATATATATATATATATACATATATATATATATATATATAGATATATATAGATATATATATAGATATATATATATATATATATATATATATAGATATACATACATACATATATATATATATATATATATATACATATAGAAAACATAGATATCATATAGATATACTTATAAAAATAAAAAAAATAATACGTATATATACATATATAACGTAATATATACATATATACGATAAATATATATATTGGATAAACGTAAATATAATATATATACTATATATATACATATATATATATATATATATATATACATATAATCTATATATATATAATAAACAAGAGTTATTTTGAAATTTTGCCACATCATTTAATCTACTTAGGCATAAATGCCATGTCACTAAAAGCCACGTCATTTAAAAACCATGTCATCTTTAACCTGCAATTATCCAGGCCCTTTAGTTTGACTTTGCACCCTCAAATCAGTATCAAAACTACATCTTTCCAAATATTATATCAACATCAATCATAAATACATAAACATCCACTATCAACTTTCAATCAAAAGAATTAGATCGGGAGGTATAAAGGGCAACTCTCAATCACAACAACCAGATCGGGGAGGTCAACTATTCCATGTCATCTAATTTATGAGATTTATCTCATCCATTTAGCCACCAGGTTAGACTTTCCAATCTCAATAAATGGCAACCGAAAATTATGCATTGTAATTTGTAATTTGCCAAATTTAATTGCTGAGATTTCACAAATTTATTTTTGGGGATCTAGCAAATATTTTTGATGGGGGGTTTATTTTTAGGATGGATAATTGATTTCCTGCATAAATGTGATATGATTGAGTAATTTGTTGCTGTCATATAATCCTAATTTCTGTCCCACTGTATTGTTTGTTAAGTATTTTTGGTTTGTATCTTTTCAAATTATTTTGTAAAAGTATATTATTTGATCATATCTTGACCCATTATGCCTTAACCCTATAAATTGACACACATGAGTTACAAAACAATCATAATACTCTTTCCACCGTTTACATTTCATTTGTATTCTATCATCGAAAATGTCCTATATTGTTACCAAAACTAACATGATCAAGGAGTTAACATCATTGCAAGATGATTGGTGTATCAAAGTAAGGATTGTACGCTTATGGAAATTAATGGCCTTCTAAAATCCATTGGAAAATTGGAAGATTGAGATGGTTCTACAATACGAGGAGGTATTATTTACATTTGTATACTTTTTGTTGTATAATTCTTTTCATATTTTTCATAGTTGTTATATTGTTATTGTGCATTTAAATTATAGGAAAACAAGATTGTTGCCACTGTCAAGGAGAGTATCTGTTCTAAGTTTGAAAAGTATTTGGAAGAGGGAAAATGCTTCTATATTTCTACCTTTTCTGTTGGGGACAGCCAAGGAACTCCCAGAATCGTGGAAAACAAAAATAAAATCCATTTTTATAAGGCTACCGATGTCACTCCATGTGACAGTTACAGTGGATCAGTCCATGGATTTAGGTTTAAAAGTTTTGACACTCTCCTTCAAGTGGAAGACCAATCTAGCGTGTCTTACGGTTAAAAAAACCACTTTCAACTTCAAATCCTTATCAATCATATTAACATTTTGATTACTCGTGCATAGTCACATTTGCTTATGTATTTATACATATCTAATAGGAGATCTAATCTCCTATGGTACCATCGCCCATGCTATGGTTGATGGGAATAGGCGCCCGTACATCCGTTTGGAGTTAGAGGATTTAACGTAAGTCATTTGTAATACTTGGTTATTATATTTCTTTTGTCAACTTACTCGTGCAATTTGTTATTTGTAGTGGGACCAAACTTAGGAATATCAATTTGTGGGGCGACTATGCCCTCCAGTTGAACAACACATTAGGTGATCGACAAAACTTGGGCCATGTTGTCATCATCTTGCAGTTCATGAAGCACAAGATCTATAAACGTGGGTATTATTTATTCAGCAAAATCTATTACTGATTTGTCTTTGTTATCCATTCGTGAAAATATCAAACTCAATTATTCCAACATGTAAACCTGCTATCTCAAACATGTTCGATGTTTCAAAGCTGTTTATTAATGATGATATTCCTGATATACGCAACTTTAAGCAAAAGTGAGTTGTTAACGCAACAATCATTTTAACATTGATCCTTAACCAACTTCTAATCACCTATTTTAACTAACCTTCATTCTTAACAGGTTTATTGAGAATCGAAGTCATGAGGGAGATGATCATTGTGTTACACATCTGACAACCTTTTCAAGTTATTCTATTAAGAATGACTTTTTGAACAACTTGCCAAAAGTTTGTATTAATGACATTCGTGACATTGGAAAGGTATAATACGTTAACTTTTTTAACTCTTATACGTGACTTCACTGTATTTATAGATATTATGATTAATTTGCTTTATGTGCTTCCAGGCTATGTCATGTGTTGTTGTAGCAACTGTTAAGAAGATTGAGCGTGAATCTGATTGGTGGTACCTTGCTTGTGTGAAATGTAACCATAAAGCCAACCTAGATACTATTGCAAGAAAAAGGATGAGATGGCATTATGTTACAAAGAGTGATTGTATTCATGTGTACCAATAAGGCTTGCGGTCAAGATACTCATGTAGAGTAAAATAATTGTTAATAAATATTTCAATTTCTCATACGTTTTAACACCTTACTTATCTGTATAACAAATCATGAAAGGTTCAAAATTCCATTGCGAGTGATGGACTCAACTGGATCAGTTTCACTCACTTTGTTTGATAGACAAGCACAACCAATAATTGGCAAGAGTGCAGCTGAACTTCTGTAGGAAATGAGGAAGGTATGACATACAACATAAAGTGTTCAATTTCACGTTCATATTCAATTCATATATTAAAGTAAACTAATTATTTCATAAACTAAATTGCAGAAGGAAAACATGTACATTCACCCCACTGACTTTAACAAACTCCTTGAAAACACCTATGCTTTCAAAGTTGGTATCAAAGATTTCAACATTGAAAAGGACAAAGCATTCGTATTGTAAATTCTAGTTGACAAAAATACTGATATAATAAATGAGCATATAAAAGAGAATCCGATATCAGGTAAGGTTTTTGTATACATATAGAATCATAAGGTGTCCGACTATAAGTTTAACCGGTAAATTTTGTATAAACAGGAAATACAATCTAACTCTCAGAACTCTGCTCTTGAATTGATGTCCCTTCCTTCAGGAAACAAACTAGCAATGGTAAACATACCATACACGTGTCTACTATATTGCATGTCAAGTCATATATCTATATATAGATATAAGATTTTTAATAACTTTACATGTTTTTTATGTTAACAGGACGTCTTGTCTGTTACTGGGGATAACATGGCTTTGCGTGATGATGAAAAAAGTACAACTAGCAGCCCTGGAAAATCAAAATTGCTAAATGTGATTGATGTGGACAATGATCCTCTCTTCTCTTCTATCAAAAAGAAGTTGCTTTCTCTAAAGAAGGAAAAGGAAAACAAGTGATGATATGCGACAAATTCCAAATAAAATGTCTTCGGTAGTATCTTTTTAATCTTGTAACGTTTGAGACCAATGTTTTAAGTTTATTGTTGGATTTTGTCTACTTTGTTTTCATCAGTTGTGTTATGGTACACAACCAGATACTATGTTTGAATAATTTTTTCTTTGAACGTTGAATGACCGGTTAATGTCAGTTTATGCTACAGTATTCCTATTCTTTCTTTTTCCGGTATGTAAATTGTCTCCATTATTTATAAACTACTTGATTTTGTTTCATATTACTGATAAGCATCATCTCATTCTAGAAGAGGCCCGCCTTAGGTAAGTCTAACATTCACAATCACCATGTAATCTTAAGTATTCATGACATGGATATGTGTTATGACACTATTTAGTTGAATTTTTGTAGGAACTTATTTGTAGACCGGGACCTGACAGTTTCTAGATTTATCAGAAACATTAACGGTGGTATGCTGCAAAAAGTGTAACCTCCATCATATGCCTGTGAATCTTGCATGCGTAATAAAGGCGTACTTGACTGCAATGTGCGATGTAGCTGTATCACATACCTTGACTGAAGTAATTCAGTAATTGGTGCTTAAAATTATAAATTGTGTTTGTATTGGTGTTATGAATCAACACCAGTAAATTCTTTAAACTATATGGTTTGATAGTACATTATTAAAGAGGCAGATCAAGTAATAATACTTCGTGTTTTAAGATTTGTATAAAAATTTAAACCAGGGTTCTAATTTAATGGAGGCTCATATGACATACAACCATGATCAAATACGGGTTTACCGATAGAATTAAAAAAGTGCATCTACTCATGATATATGTTTCCCTTTTTGTTCTTGTGTTTGATTTTTGCTAAATGTGCCTCTATTGGTTATGTTATTTTTCTATGGGTGTTATACTTTTGGCCCACATACAGCATCAACACTGTATGTGTAATATCCAGGTCACCGGCCTAGGATGACATTCATCCATCCTCATGAACAGATTCATCACCACTTCGCACAGGTAAGATATTTTATCGACTATACCTACTTAGACAAAATTGCATAATTTTAAACTACATTTATCAGATATGCGCAAATATTTGATCTAGAGTTCGGATTTAAAGGAGGCTCATATGCCATACAACCAATGTATACGTTGAGTCTGAACTCCAACAATGAATTTCCTTAGCTTGGTCCAGCCCACAGGTCTCCTGTTCCTGCTGAGCACCAATCTCATGTTCTTCCCCAACATTTACCCGCTCCATGGATCCCACCATATTCTCATCATGAACAGATGTATCACCACCGTTAGTGTAACATATTTTATCGATCATAACTCCTTATTCAGTTGAGTATTCTTTACATGCTTTTATTGTATAAATGACAATGCTAACCCTCAAGTTATATTTGCACAAACTTATGTAGTCATTAAAGTGTTTTCTGGTTTTAGTATTCTATTGCCTGTGAATAACATGGTAAACAAACTAGCAATGGTAAACATACCATACACGTGGAGATTATGGATCGAGAAGTCAAGCATTTCTAATCTAAAGAATTACTTATCTGACGAATCCCTTGTCATTCCAATGAAAGAGCTTTGACTTGATGACAAACTCAACTTGTAAGAAGTAACCAGAGAAGATATAGGATCGAGAAGTCAAGAAACTGAAACAAAGTCATATTCCTATAATTAAAGTAAGATGGAACTCTAAAAGAGGACCAAAATTTACATGGGAATGAGAAGATCAAATTCGTGCCAAATATCTACATCTGTTTTCAAACACCACTCCGGCATCCAACTAAATCTTGAGACAAGATTTCTTTTAAGGGAGGGAGACTATAACAACCCGTAATTTTTATCAATGTAAATATCCATCTATTAAATTAGATGCACTATAATATCCATCTATTATATATATACCACCCTTTTACATGGAAATTTTTGCATTATCTCATAAAGCAACGTAACTTGCATCTCATAAAGTAAACGAGCTCACACAACGTCTACCAATGCCATCTTTATCTATGTTTACATCATGTAAACATCCAAAAGTGTCAAGTCCTATATCTTAAATATCATTTTACCAAGTACATAATCCATTAAACGTACTTTTCAAAACATTATATCAAACAACATTAAACTTAACGTATTAATTTCAAAACCAAATGATAAGTAATATATACATATAAAATATTTACAAGTCTTTAAACAGTGTGTACAAGTATCAATACACAACATTTGAATATCTTTTCCCTCTTAAATCAAGTTACAACTTTCTAAAGCTCAATGTACAAGTTAATAATGCAAGAAAGTTAAACTAGGTCATTTTACATCCTAAATCACTTTGGTTTCTTACTACCACTTTAGTACAAGGTACAAGCACTTAATGCATGACTTTTAAACCATAAACCTAAACCCTAATTCATCCTAAACCCTAATCTAAAAACCTAAACCCTAAAAACAAAACCCTAAACCCTAATTTCACTTTTAACCAAAAACTAAACCCTAAACCTAAAACTAAGCCCTAAACCTTAATCCTAAGCCCTAATCTTAATCCTAACACTAATCCTAAACCTTAATCTATCCTAAACCCTAACCCTAACTCAATCTAAAAGTCCAAAACCCTAAACCGAACCCTAAACCAACCTGATACCCATTTTTACCCATTTTTAAACCAAGCACCCATCCAAGCACCTCTATGACCTCACCCTTATGTCACCAAGCAGCCTAGGAAGCACCTCTATCACCTCCTTGCTAATATACTTGGCCACCAAGGTGGTTTGTCACCTCCTTGTCTCCATATCCTAGCCGTGGCCTCCAAACCCCCTCCACATCTCATATCTAGTTTCTAGCTTATATTACTCACCCTCCTAGCCCTTAATACTCACTAATCTTGCCCTAGAGATCTTACACCAAGTAAACTTGGGCACTAAGGGTCTTTTCACCCTATAAATACATGAACCAAGCAACCCTTTCAAATCATCCCTCAAAACTTATCTCACACACTCAAATGGAGTTCTAACCATTCTCTAGCAACAATAAAAGATCAAGAGAAGTCCTTAAGCTCAGAATAGAAGCCAAGAAGCAAGAAAAATGAAGTCTTGAAGCCATTCCTAGGCGTACGAGTCATAAAAACCTATTTTGACCCATTTTAGCTCAAGTAAGCCTAAGATCTTGTTCCATAAGCTTATATTCTATATTATAATGTTCATAATACTCTTAAGATCATATATGAACTCTTGTTTGAAGCTTTGAATCCTCAAACCCATGTGTTTTTTATTAAAACCCTAAAAATGACCCGTTTTGATTTTCTAGCTAACGAATCATTTTTCTAAACTTTTGTTATGTTAGAACATCTTATTTTTGCTTATTCTAATAAGCTATAACCTGCAAATATCATTTGGAATCCTAAAATAAGCTTGCATGGCTTTTTGGACTTGTTTTGCAAATATTTCCATGCATAGGGGTATATATCGTAACTTTCTAAAATTTATAACTAAAGGGGCTGAAAATGTCATTATTCTAAGTTATAACTTAAGACCTATTTGCCAAGTATTCAAAGTTACAGGTTAAATTATATAACTTTATATATAAAGGACTAAAGTTGTAAAAGTTTATAAACCAAGGGTATATATTGCCAATTTTGCAAACTTAAAAATATAAAATATAATATTTATAAAATTATAAAAATAATATTAAATATTGATAATACTCAATTTTATTAAAACCCAACCATTAATCGATATAAATCATAAATCTACGCATATTTCGACATAAATTTAACGATAATTTATCATCACTGTAACTTTGTGAAGAAACTTAAAATCTTATCGTATCACGTTACTAGGGAATTTCATATGAAAGGTTTCATTTTGTGTTTTCGTTTTGACGATTTGCGGGTTTACGATTTAAAGTGCCTTGACTCCTCAAACGATACTACATGGCCTCTGGATTATGATAGCAGCGATACAATATTTTCATAATTTAATAAGTCAAAGATATACGTTAAACTTTATGAAGTTTTGAAACATAAACTATCACACTAAAACTTGACATATCACCCCAGATTGCGTGACGAAGCCGTTACTTTCACTTGATATACTTTTGCCATCAATCGGATTTCCCGATACTGTTAAGGTGAGTTCATAGCCTTTCATTTTAAATATTTTTAAATGTTTTATAAACCCGCGAGGGGGATACATGCTACACTTGGATCCCCTGATCATAGACCCAATAATACTAGGATTCCATAATTAATTGTAACTCATTCAATTATTTCACTTATGGGTTGTATAACAACTAACCCTCTCCCCCCTTAGGATGACTTGTATTCACACTATTTATTATAAACCTATGAATTTCACTCAACCATTATGTTGACCTTTTTAGCATGTTTATCTCAGGTAACTGAACATCTTATGGCCCAGAGTGGCACGGACTTGAAGATGACTAAACTGTTATCATTCAAACTTTATGTTTTCATGTAGATTTTGGGACCTCTGTTTGTAAAAACTCTGATGAAATAATGAATGATAACTTATCTTTTAAAAACATCTCTTTCGAGTCGTTTTCTATGATTATGATTGTTGTACTATGAAATAATACCCCAGATTAGCTTCCGCTGCTATATGTAAAAAATGAGGGTGTTATAGATTGGTATCAAGAGCCACGGTTATAGAGAACAAGGTTGAAACCTTAACTATAACTACTTTTCTTTTTCCATCCAAGAAAGTCCTTACATTTTCGGAATAGTATGTAAAGATACATAACTATTATACTATATATAAATAAATTATGTTATTTAGCGCTGAGTGTTATTTAGAGTGATTATGTGTCGGGGGGGGGGGGGGGGGGGGGGGGTGGAGGCCAGGCGGTTGGGGGTGGGCGGAAGAGTGATGTCTTTTCCCAACCATCCTACTTCCGATATTGAGGATGCTTTTTCCTCTAACTTTTCGGACTATATCCCGGCTTCCCCAGACTATGTCCCAACTTCACCAGGAAAAACTTCTTCTAGCTCTTCAAATAACTCATTTGGTGTAGTTCTAATAGTTTCACCAACTCTTTCACTTTTTCATGATGACCCCTATATGAAGGTCATGCATGCATACTATGCTAAAGAATCACGTATTCCACCACCAACTAATGTGCCTCCATCTACAATGCTATCTCCAATGTTTAATCCTCAAGAATTCTTTCTTCCTGAGGAATTATTGTCACCTAAGAAACAAGGCCATAACCAATCATTCTCCTCTACTTCTGCCCTACCTCAATAATTTAAGATGGGAGAAAGCTCTCGTAAGACAAATCTAGAACGTCACGAACAGCAAATTAAGGAAATT
>BQNB010046391.1:2384-22654 GCA_026074375.1 Tanacetum coccineum
GGTTCATAAAAAGAAAACTAGAACAAGATCTTGGGTTTTTTCTTTACAAAATAATTGCAGGAAACACGAAACCCTTCATCGATCTTAAGTACAAAAGCAGAAACAAAACTATCATACAAGATCTCAGGTTCATTCATCTTAGAAACAAATCTTTAAGGATTTATTTTGATTCAAGAACACATAATTGATCTTGAACAAACGAAAGAATAAATAAAGAATCAAACAAGAAACCATTAAATCTCACCCGATACCCCATAATCAAAATCTAGAAGACGTGTTGTGGTGAAGAATTGAACAAGAAATCATTAAAATCTCACCGGATTTGCGTTGAAACTTTGTTGAATGAATATATTTGAAAACTTAATGCACCAGGTTTCCTTGTGGTCATCTTTTCATCCTCATGATTACACCCTTCAAACAAAGGAGTTGGTTTAGTTATTAAAGCTTGAGTTTCACTCTTAACAACATTTCATCTTGATTGGAATCATTCCATTCTAACAACAATAATTTCCCCTCCTAGACATTATCAGTAGCAACCTTCTTTCCAGCAACTGTTTGAACCTCATTACCGTCCACGACTTCCCCAATAACCATACTCTTACCCAGACTCAACCTAAGCTACATCATGTGAATTTCTACAGACAAAAGGCCGTTCTAAATATAAACCTCAATTTAGGTATACATAAGAACATACTTCAACAGACCGACTACATTTTGGATCAGATATTAATGGTACCAATCCTTCATCCAAAGATTTGTCAGGTAACCTAAAATGAGAAAACAAAATCCTTCCATCCACTATTACAGAAAATGGAATAGAGCCCCCTTAAAAGCCCGGTTTAAATGAGAAACGGGCTCTATAGATGGTTTCTGCCCTTTTAATGAAGAAGCCCGGCTCTATCATATAAAGCCCGGTTATATCTAAAGAACCGGGAACTAATATATCTTACTTTTGGGCGGCTTCTTTTTCGCACTTTAGCATTCTTCAAAATTTTCAACAACATCAGATCTAACATATTTAGGGTATTTTTTTACACCTAAATTATCCACCGCCCCTTCTCCCTCACCACACCATAGTTATGGGTCTGCCACCGTATCACCGCTACCGTTGCTCCCTTATTGTCAATTTTTGCTAATGGTAAGTCATTCCCTCGCCTCTTGATTGTTAATTTTTTTAGGTATGTATGTCAAGTTCTTATACAATTATTGTTAATTGGTTATCTGTTTCTAAACAGAAGTTAGATTTTTTCTATGTTGAAGTTTTAGAGGATATGAAAACTCAAGCTTTTTAAGAGTTTTTTTAATTTGTAATTTGGGTTTTGGAACTCTCATTCTGATTATAAGTAATAGAATCAGGAATTTCACATTTGGTGTTTCATGGTATTTTGGATCTTGGAGATGGGAAAAACTTCTCATTGTGATGGAAGGTAACTACTCATTCTGGTAGTTTGTGAGTTTTCATTATTGAAAATAGAAAATTTGACTTATTGAGTTTTTGGTTTGTATTGAGTAAATTGTTGCCATTGTTGTCGATTTTTCACTCTGTATATATGTATTTGCTAGACTACTTCTTTGCAACTGTTTAGTTTCATGTTCATCTCAAGTTATCATTTTTCATTCTCAAAATGGTGAAGACGGTATGTTGTTCTAGTTCTTATTGTTTTATTTTTCCATTTTTAGTTCCACTCGTACATAGTCGGAAAATGATAGGAATTTTATTTTTATTGGATATGGTGTTCTGTACACATGCCTATTTACCTACTTTGTTATTGTTGTAAGCGTATTGCATACGCATATGAATCATATGAATTACAAATTACAAATCATAAATATTTACTTTAAGTTAACTGATACAAGTGTGTATAAATTCTTTTATGTATGATTACTTGATATTGTTCTAATTTCAGTTTCATGTATTTTAAGTTTAAGTTTCTCAGTAGACAAAATTGAGCATAAATGATTGTACTTATATGTATTTCATTATCTGTGTTTAGTTTGTGAAAGGTTAACCGGCACCTTAGAAGTATTCTTGAACTTGAACGTGAGAAGCTTCAGGCTAACCGTAACCATAATAATGTCTTTAATCTCCTCTGGATTCTTTTTAGCCTTCTTAAAAATACGGTTATACCGTTCCAACCAAATAAAATATGAAGTAGCCGCAAGAATAAGTCTTCCAATAATGCTATTTGCCGTTTGATTATTCGCCATTGGCTTAAGAAAAAGCACAACGTCATTTAACTTTGGTTTTAAGTTTTATTTTAAAGGCTTTCATTGATTTTAAGTTTTATTGTAATAAGTGTATTTGATGCTTAAATGAAACTGTTTATCTAGAATGGTTGTTAATCTTTGGAGAAATTTACTATTTTCTTTTTGTTCTTACGTACATGAAGAAAATCCAACTGATGCAGATAATTTGGCTAACCTTGAAAGCAATGGACTGAAACAAAAGTCATCTAGAGCAAGCCTACTTGGTATGGAAGCATGAAAGATCAGAGGTAGTAAAACATGACAACAATTTGTCTAAGTACTTGACATGGAAGGCAACAACACCTTGCATCTTATTGGATTGATGAGTGATAGTGGTGTTCACTCACGTCTTGATCAGTTGCAGGTATATTATGATTTAGCAATGTAAATGTTCGCAAAGTATTGATTTACTCTTCCTTGTCTGATCATCATGTGTTTTACTCGGTTGTAGCTGTTGCTTAATAGAGCTAGCGAGCGTGGTGCCAAGAAGATCAGTGTTCACGTGCTTACCGATGGTCGTGATGTTTTGGATGGTTCAAGTGTTGGTTTTCCTGAAACACTTGAAGCAGAACTTGCAAGCCTACGCAGCAAGGGCATTGATGCACAGGTTGCTTCTGGTGGAGGACGTATGTATGTTACCATGGATTGTTATAAGGTAATGTCTCATCATTGTAACTGTGGTTATGTTTACTTTTAATCAACGAGTTATTTGTAGCTAGTATGTACATATCCGTGATTAACTTTGTAATGTTGACGTTGATTTTGCAGAATGAATGGGAAGTTGTGAAACGTGGATGGGATGCTCAGGTTCTTGGTGAAGCTCCACACAAGTTTAAAAGTGTTGTTGAGGCTATTAAGACACTTAGACAGGGCTCCTGGTGCTAATGACCAATACTTGCCCCCATTTGTTATCGTCGATGATAGCGGCAATCCTACTTGATATTGAAGCATGAAAGATCAGAGATGGAGGCATGGAGGATTGATTATGTCATTTTAATTATTTTGGTTTCTTTAAATGTTGGATTATTTCATACTTCGAACTTCTCATCTCAAATAATACTTGATTTTATTTTGGTGTTGCCATGGGTCTATATACCATTACCTGGTTTATTGTTTACTAGAACTGAAGCTAGATTTTTTTTTAATTTTAAATAGAGCCATGTTTTTTAGTACGGAACCAGGCTCTATAATAGGGAATAAAGCCCGTTTTTTGAACAGTGCTCTATGTGCTTTCCTAATAGAGTCTCTCCCCTTTTGAGCCCTCTGTAAAACCGGGATCTATGCACTTTTTCAACAGGGCTTTATGGCCTTTTTTGTAGTAGTGATCTTTAAAACCTAATTCCGCTAACATTGCATCATGCTCGTTTGACGAAAACTTTTCTCTATCAACTAAATTATACCAATCTATTAATGCAAAATGATATCTCCTATTTGGTGGTGAGGTAAAATCTCCACTGTGATGGATTTTAAGTGTAAAAAGGTTGTGATATGATTATGTGTAAGAACATAAATATCACCAAACACCATAACAACAAATTGAAACACAAATGTCTAATTTTTACAGATACTATGCATGCTCGTAACATGATATTGAACAAAATAATAAAAACAACTGAAATGAAAAAAAAGCTTACGATAAACGAGTCCTAAATCACAGATCGAGGGTACTATGTGCTCGATTATGCCCAAATGAATGTGCCACCATTTTAAGTTCTAGTGGATTTTGCTCGTGACCTAGAAGTTTAGGGAAGAAAATGAAACGCACAATTGAGATCAAAACGAAATAAGGAGGTTTATTGGGTTTTGTGATAGTTGGCAGGAGGGTAATGTGGGCAGGAAAAGCGAATTGGCGAAAATGCCCTCACGCAAAGGGCACGAGATGACACTTAACGTGCAAAAGTAACATCGGTTGGCTATAATGGCTAGATGACAAAAAAACGATACTTTAGGAACGTATGGTTTACAAACTTAGACTTGGATGACGAGGGTGTGAAAATTTTATGGAGTAAAATTAATAAGGGTGAATTTCATATATCCTCTATAAAACACAACTAATTTCATATATACACAACTAAACTAGTCAATTTCATATATACCCAAAAACACATTTCAAATTTCATATTTCATATTTCCCCAATTTTACTTGTTTTATTAAAGTCTAACATTTATTATGACCATTTTGCCCTTCATATTTTTCATCAAACAAATCATCTTTCTAACAAGGCAACATATTTTTCTTTTATCATCGAACTACATACGCCATAAAGTGACGATCTTCACCAATTTTTTCAAAAAATTAAATAAAATGACATGTGAGAATGGACCAGATGTAGACATACAACACGTTCAATACCAAACCTCAATAAAGAATTATGTAGTTCTTTTCTATCCTAAGTTTAAAACCAATTAAATTCATAATGGAATGAAATTCACAAGAAGCAATTGTTATCAATGGCGTGAGTTTAATCTCTATGGTGAATTTTGGCACGGAAAATACAGAAGGGTAGAATGGTCTAGAGATTTATAATAGATAAGATTAGGTATTTATGAAATTTAAAGAATGGATTGGGTATATATGAAATTAAGAAGATTTTTAAGGTGATATATGAAAATTTTCCAATTAATAAAAATAAAAATAATTTCAAGAAGGACAACAAAGGCGTATATAAATTAATAGACCATTAACATCTAACCCACCCTTCCTGGAAACGAAAACCGAAACCCTAATAGGCAAGATGTTCTTACCTAGGGATATAAGAACCGGAAAATTGATGGGAGACAATGACGAGATGGTAGCAATCGATATGTGGAGAGGAATGTTAAAGATAAAAGGTTTGCCGTTGGACACACCGTACATGATGGCGGATAAATTTGCTCGGAACCAACCTCGTTTTGAATCCATCCTCGATTATCTCTGGAGAAGAATTTTGGTTAAAAAAGGCTTTAAAATGTTACCAGCCAAAAGGATGTTCATTCATACGGTTATAGAAACTGGTTCATTATTTCAACCTCGATGGCACATCCGTGTTCGATACGAAGAGGAAAACGACGTCAAGGAGAAGATGGCGAAAGTAATTGAATCTCCTCCTCCTCCTACTACTACTAGTATTAAACAAAATCGACATATCCATTTTCGATACGAATCAGATGATGAGGAGGAGTTTGAGGAGGAGGATGTATCTGAAAATAAAAAGATGAAAAAATAAGCGATCAAGGACGATTATGAGAAACTGGATGAGGTTTTGTATCTGGCTCACAAGACGGCCAGGGAGGTAATCAAGATGACTGTGAAAGAAGCCGCACCACCGGATACTTAATTTCATATTAATTTCATACTTTTAACAACTTGTTGAACTTGTATACGTATTACACTTTTTTAGTCATTTTGTTTGTTTCATATTCTCGTTTATATTTGTTAAACGGCCGCTTTTAATTGATTGTTGGAAATTATTTGGACCCTTCGTCGTCCATCTGTTATGCCAAGACGAATTTGTTCACCGCTCTATAGTTAGGATAATCGTCTAAGTTGGTTTCTTTGTTTGTTAATGATTTGTAACGCCAGTTGAATTACTTTCATGTTATGGATCATACTTCTGTAATATTGACAATATTATCAAAGTACATTACGTTTGGGATTCTTAGTTTCGATATATACAAACAGCTATTATAGCATGGCCTTAATTTGTATATATATATCCGTTTTTATCATTACGTACATACACCCATCATGCTGATTTTTCATCAACTTCTCACTGACAAGGTTGTACGTGGTGTTTCTATATGTCTATATCACTTCACTGTTCTATCAATGCTTATCAGAAACCATGAATGGTTGCCCCAGACTATGTTTTGTATCTGAAAAGAAAAGGATGAAAAAAGAAGCGATCAAGGACGATTATGAGAAACTGGATGAGGTTCTGTATCTGGCCATGGTTTTAGTAGCACCACTTTAATTGAGCTCTGGGACTGGCCTCATCGAGTCATCGTGGTGGAGCACTGGATTGCATTGCAACCACACCCTTTATGATTCTGCGGTTGCCAGGATGTGGGCTGATGCATAGAAACGGCACAGGTAGTGTCTGCAGCATTTTGTTCATCTGGGGTTGCTCGTAGCTTAAGCGAATATCAGTTTCTGTGCAGTTAACTCTAACCATTGAAGATTAACCATAAAACAGAAAAAGTCTTATATCCGTAAGAACCTGCTTGCTGAGGTCTTTGGATCTGCTTTGAAAGACCATTTCGGCCAATGGTTGCAAGTCTAGTGAGCCCAAAGTCAGCTAGATAAGGTTGTAAGTTAGTACCCATAGCATGTTCATGGCTTTGACATCTCAATGCTTGATGTCAGGCAAGTAATCATGATGTAGATACCCAAGAGCATCAGCCACACCCAAAAGTTTTGTCGCCTGATTCAAACTCCAACCTAATAGATGAACAATCTCAGATTGCTCGGCTGAACACACCAAGACCACATCTTTTAATTTGACTGAATCTTTCTCCATTCAAACTCCACATCTTTTAACAATCTCAGTCTCGACAGGGAAGCATTTGCTCAGTTGCATGCTGTTACATCTCCCCTAAAAATTACAGAATCGAACACCTTAAATTTAAGCATAAATGGAAATTTTCAGCTTCAAATAACAGCGTCACTACCTGTGTAGCGTGTACCTCGTCATCCGATAAAATTTCTTCATCTGAGTTTGATGCAAACGCTTTTTCCGGGGTGAATGTGAATTCATCGTTGTTGGCAAAAAATGGGAATTCAACATCATCTTCAACACACATATCTGCTTGCCTCTGATTACAACAAGTTAATTGAGAGAAAAACACTACTGAGTAGACTATTAAAGTAGGTAACATCATGCAGTATTGAACTGGAACAAATACAAAATCATAACACTAAACAACTGAAAAAAGACATAATCCAAAGTTCCAAACTATTGTCCCATTTCGAGAAACCACCATATTGTTCCAATTGTCCGAATTGCAATTTATTCTTTCGCTAGAAGCCAAAGCCAGTGAATTCTACAGAAATACTACTAACTGATGATGCATTGTTCTGGCAAAAGTTTCATGACTTACCTTTTGAAGTAAACTAGAATGACTTCTTTCACGAACGACTTCATTAGCATCTGCATCAGATCATTAAACAAACTGGACATATAACTCCGAATGAAATTTATAGGTTTTGCAATAAACGGTAAATATAATGGTCGAGTGACTAGTACCTCTAAGCATATCAAGTTGAGAAAGAATCTGTACTTCACCCTGCTCAAATCCAAACGTAGTAAGCTCACACAACAAATAATCCAACGGTAACCCTTCTAAACTCGACAATGACTAGCTTCAAACTTTCAGCACATGAGTGCAAATGTTCGTAGTGACCTATCTCATACTCCCTTCGTTCCAAAACCATTGTCAACGAGTCCATCTTAATAGTTATTCTCAACTATTAAAAAAGAATAGGCATAGCTAATTAAGTTTTCCATAACACACTCAATTAAAAAGTTAATATCATAAAACTCATATTAAAGAGTAAAAATGTCATTCTCAAAAAGTATGGTGTAATAATTATTTTGGGACGAAAGGAGTTCTCCTATAGAATTAAAACACACATGCGTTTAAATTAGGGGCTGTTTGTTTTAGCTTATTATCAAGCTTATCCAGTTTTTCCTTGCTCGTTCAAAGTAATTACTAATTAGCTTGTTATGTCTTAATACTGGAAAATAAGCTTACACGCCAAAAATTAAACAAAAAACACGGGCTTATAAAAAAACAGCTTGCTAGCTTGATAATAAACCAACGGGCATTTGGTCCAATTGTATGGAGGTTTTACCCTCCTAGGCAAGGTCTCATGTTCGAGTCTTGTCTAGGGCGATAGGGGTTTCCTCCCGCGTGTGTAAAGGGAAGGGTGCCATTGCCTTCTGGGCTGGACCCAACCTGGTTGTGTGGGCTCGCTACGCCTTCTGGGCTAGGGGCCATATAGCCACAAATTGCCGTTCCAAAAAAAAAAAAAAAAAAAAGCTTGATAATAAGCTAAATCAAACACCCCCTTAGTAACCTTACAATAAAAATAACTGATATTGATATGAATAATTTCACTGACGTGGCATCACCAACAAATTTGAAAAAATACCCCTAACACGTCATCAAAGTTATTCATATCCATACACTATTAAGCTTATCTATGGGTTCACGAGTTTATCTTTTTTCGGCTTATGTTTCATAAGCCCCATTTTTTCTTTTTGCTTATTTTGGTATTTATAGGCTTACATAAGTTTATTAAGTATGTCAAAACAAACATATACAAGCCCACAAATTTCAAAATAAGCTGAAAAATTTAAGCATGTGAAATATAAGTCGAAAACAGATAAACCCGTAAATAAGATTATATACAAAATTACATAACTACTCTCTGTCACGTCAGCAAAGTTATTCGTATTGATATACACTACAAGAAAAAAGCATTTTAGCGACGTATTTCGTCGACATTTAAATCGAAGTCACAAATAGCGACACGTTAGCGACATGTTAGCGACACCATCTTCCTCAAAGTTGCAAACTATGTCGTAAAGTATGTCTCAACATTTGTAATCGCAAACTGGATGTGTCACAAATTATGTCGCTATTTTTGCAACATTTAAGAACACATCGCAAAAGAAGTCGCCAATTGCGCGACATCGAGATAGATGTGGCTAAATGAGTCGTTAACTTTCGACTTCTGAAAAACAAGTCGTTGATGACGTAAAAAAAGGAGACTTTGGAATTATTTATTTCGTCGATGACGTAATTAATGAGTATAAACAATGATACATTAATATTAGACCCCTTAAAACCATGTATATATTTCGTTGACTCATAACCATAAAGTGGGATACGACGTATCATCTTGGATACGAGCTTCTTTTCGTGGCATATTGGAGCAGCATAATACGACGTATCACTAGATGTGGATACGCCGTATCCTTCCTTTTCAACTGAATACATGCTTCTTTGTTTTTTCTCCAAAACGACATCGTTTTCCGTGCCATCTTCCATAATTGCTCCATAAAACCTAAATATTCAAAAATAAGTAATTAAGTACCAATATCTAGATGTAATAATAGCATATGAGCAATATAATGATATTAAATGATATATAAAAAGTTTGCTTATTTAATGATATAAATAAAGTACACAACAATAGATACTAGCAAACTAACCTCCAAAAAGCATTGAGGGTTCTTAATACAATCATAAGCTAACACGTGGCAAAGATTCAGTATTTTTGTATTTGTAAATCGGTTCATAAAAAGAAAACTAGAACAAGATCTCGGGTTTTTTCTTTACAAAATAATTGCAAGAAACACGAAACCCTTCATCGATCTTAAGTACAAAAGAAGAAACAAAACTATCATACAAGATCCCAGGTTCATTCATCTTATAAACAAATCTTTGAGGAATTATTTTGATTCAAGAACACATCACTGATCTTGAACAAACGAAATAATAAATGAAGAATCGAACAAGAAACCATTAAATCTCACCCGACACCCCATAATCAAAATCTAGAATACGTGTTGTGGTGAAATATTAAACAAGAAACCAATAAAATCTCACCGAATTTGCGTTGAAACTTTGTTGAATGAATATATTTAAAAACTTAATGCATCAGGTTTCCTTGTGGTCATCTTTTCATCCTTATGATTACACCCTTCAAACAAAGGAGTTGGTTTAGTTATTGAAGCTTGAGTTTCACTCTCAACAACATTCCATCTTGAATGGAATCATTCCATTCTAACAGCAATAATTTCCCCTCCTTGACAGTATCAGTAGCAACCTTTTTTCCAGCAACTGTTTGAACCTCATTATCGTCCATGACTTCCTCAATAACCACACTCTTACCCTGACTCAACCTAAGCTACATCATGTGCATTTCTACAAACGAAAGGTCGTTCTCGATATAAACCTTAATTTAGGTATACATAAGAACATACTTCAACATGCTGACTATATCTTGTTGGAGTATGCTCGTGTCATAATAAATAATTATAACTAGACATATGTGAACCTATGGGGTCACACACATATACACAGAGGTACCATTTAATATATCGTATCTATTGTATTTACGATATATATTATATATATTATTATATATTTATATATATATTTATATATATATATTTATATTATATATATCTATATATATCTTATTCATTATATTTATATATAAGGAAGAGATCAAGTGAGAGAAAAACTAAAGATAAGATGGATAAGATATATATATCTATTATATATATATATGTTTTTATATATTATATATTTATATATATATATATATATATATAACATACGTAACTCAGGATCTATAACGGGATTCTAATTACTAAGCTAGTACTTAGTTTATTGGATTGGACCAACAAATGGGCAAGCCCATTGTTGGCCCATATAGAGCCGGCCTAAAAGGAAAGAACAAAGGGGATATGAATTTTTGATTTAAAAATAGATCTTATACGGTATTAGATTATCATTTTTAGAAAAGGTCAAAGAAAATAATATGTATTCCCTTTTTCTTCATGCCTTTTGCCGTGTAGAGAAAAACAACCAAAATGACAAGATTTGATCTTATTCTTGTTTTTTTTATTATTAACTATTTGATAGTTTATAATATACATTTGAATAAAGGGTTACAGTTATCGGACTAGCATCCAAGAGGTATACGGTGAAGTGTAATGTGGATATTCATAGAGGTGATCTACTTTGATCACTTAGTTTCTTGGGTGGATCGTGGAAAAGTGAATGTCATTGTTTGATTCTACCGATCACGCTACAAAGGTATAACTATTGTTTGTTTTCTCTTGATTGATCATATGACTTTATGGATTCGGTTATAGGTGCTTATATGATGCGTTATTCATTTTATAATATGTTATATATTGTCTCAGCACCTATAGTGGTATCACGAGCCATCATATGATGTCATATGATCATCGTGTATGTGTAAAAATGGCTAAAAACGCGTGTTTTTTATAGATTCAAAAAGATACTTTTAAAACAGCCCCTAGGGCTTATTTTCTGAAATTAATTCGACCCTTAAGGGTCTTATGATTTGTGATTTTTGATCCCATAGCCATTTGTTATGCATACTCTAATTGGTTTTGTTATCGGGTACATGTAAAAGGGCCTAAATCGCTCGTTTTAGAACGATTTATGAATCGGTTTTAAATCAGCCTCTTGGGAATTATTTTCTGAATTAATATGGTTGTTATAAGTTATTTAATATAATACTAAGTGATCCTTAAACTATTGGTTACACGTACCAATCGAGGTTTTAATTCTAGTTAATTAATTTATTTGATTCGTTGGCAAACACTTTACTTCTTGCAATTTACTTTGTTTTCATGGCAAATACATGCATGTTTGGCCATGGACTTAGCGAACACCTTATTTATACATGATATTATGGTATTATTATGTTTCGTATGAAAAGGCGATGAAAACCTTGACCATTTGTGACTTGATTCTCTAGTATTTGCATTTAATTTTCAGTTTTAGGTTTGCCATTGTTTCGGCTTATTTTGTATGCTTTTAATTTTTTGTATCCAATTTTCGAGAACATTATAGTAGTTAGATGATAGGTAAAGTGTATTTAGTCATCAAATTATGTAACCCTCGTTTGGATTGGAATGGCGCAAGAGTTAAAGGCGTAAGGTTAAATTCGGAGCTGATAGAGTGACTTTCACTAAAAATGGATTTTCTAGAGTTCTGTGAGGAGTTAAAAGCCAAAATTTTTTTGCAAGTTCACAACTCATAGGGCTACAACTTCTTCAACTGGAGCTCAGTTTGGGGAAGATTCCTTCTAGGAGTTTCAGGCCCCTAAAATCAGCTGAAATTTTCTGGCAGATTTGGGCATCTTGTTCACTTGGGGTTCCATTTGCTCTTGATAGCTTTTGGAGCAAGTGGGAGCCCTCCGTACGGTTGTTTGGTTAACCTTTATTTGGCCTCTTGATTCTCGTGATGGCTCACGAGAACAAGCATAGGTTTTTCATCAGTTGAGGCTTTGCATACTTGTAGTTGTGTGTTGTTTATTTATTTGCTTCATATATATATGTTTGGAAATATTTTTTATAAAATTGAAATAAAACACAAACCATTTTTAAGACTAAATATTTGATTTAGTTTAGAGTTTAAATATGATTTGAAACTAAATCTTTGTTTTTATAAATAACACCTAATTTGTTATGCTTGCTATTTAATTTATGTATTGTCCAACTAATATTTATTCCACTTAGATTATATATTAGTCTTTAAAATGGACAACTCGATACACACAAGAGTAAAACAATGATTAGACTTAAGTTAAAAGTAGTTTTTAACTTGTGCTACGAAGGATGAATGTGTCACACCCCCAAAATCTGGTAGCAGCGGAAAGTTAACATTGGGGTGCGACGTTAGAGCATAAAGTACAAGAAATAGGGAATGACCTTAAAAGAGACGTTTAAGAAAACAAAGTACAAGAAATATGCTTGTTACGAAGGATGAATGTGCCACACCCTCAAAATCCATAGGTTTTAGTAGTGAAGCAGTGATTAACTAAGCCGAGTAATATTAATGAGATCAAACAGTTTTGTGGATCACCAGGTTTGAGTAATGTAGACAGGTGACACACTCACAATGTCCAAAATTAAGTATTATTGTACTAAGCTAATGACACCGAACATTAACATATGTTGTGAGAGGGAGTTGGTGTTGCCAGACATCCAAGTATTATTCTCTGAGAGTTGGTGCGGCAAGACACCCAGGTATTTTTCTCTCTTAGAGTTAATGTTGCCAAACACCCAAGTATTATTTAAAATGTAAATGCGTCCGTTTGACGTGGCACAAGTTATTAAATGCCCGGACGGGGATTGTCAGTCCTAATAGATCTATTCACAGCATTTGCACTTACACAAAGTAACTAACGGTTCATAATAGTGGGGACTTAAGTGCCAATAACGGTACTTAAGCAAATAAAAAAATAAAAAAAATCAGACAATATCTGGATAGTATACAATTCAAAAGTACATGTGTCCAAAGTAAAAGTAAGCATGTAATCACCCCCGAAATTTTATAAACACGTAAATATAAAAAGAGGCTATGAAACTCACCGTAAGCAACGAGTATAAAATATCAACGACAAGAGAGTGGAGATAAGAACTCCTAACCGCGACCTAGAATAATAGTGCACAATTAGAAAAAGAAATATATATAATAATATGACACATAAGTCAAATATAGAAGCAATAGTATAGTTAAATCCATATGTGTATTCTAAGTTATTTAGTATAAACGAGCCTTAAAGAAAGTATATTATTCAATTTTAAGTTACGCATCTATTCTGAAAAATTTCTATTTTTAGAAAGTTTCTATTCTTAGAAAGTTTCTATTTTTGAAAAGTTTTAATTTCTGGAAAGTCTCGAAATTCAGAATGTTAATATCGTCTCAAAATAATGTTTATATTTCGATAAGACTAATCACAACAATAATTTTTAACAAACCTCTATTTCAAGTATTAAGTATATTTAAAAGATGCAACTTACCATTTTTAGATGTGACCAAACACACCCAATAATTTATTAACCATATAATAATATTCGTTAAAGTATCGAGAGCTCAATCGAACTAAAAAATGCTTAGAAACCCACTTTTTACAAAATTCAGCATGTACTAATAATTTTTTCCAAAAGACAAATCACCAACTATGACCCTAAAGTTTTTCTATCGTCTAGCATTTTTAGACCAAAACCACACGGCTTCTTTTGTAAAACGTCAAAATGAACAACTTTTATGTTATATCCGAAGGCCGGTTCGCACCAGAAAAAGCCCGAAACCTCGAATGAAAACTGCATCAGCTCACTTTTTCAAAAATCCTGAATTTTTATACAAAAAATAACGCAGAACTGATCTTTGCTAAAAATTACCCTTTTTACTCACTTTCAGACCCAAATTCCTCGTGATACACCAAAAAACGTCGTTTCAAACAACTTTTGCATTTCGGTCGAAGGCCGAAACGGACCAGAAAATAACCGAATTACCCTTTTTCGTTTATGCGCAACTAAAGATGTTGACAGCTTTTATATAAATTATTTTTTTCAACTTTAACTTCAGTTTTGACCATCGTTTAGCATTTTAAGACAGAAATTCCTACGCGACACATGTAAAACGACATTTTAAACAACTTTTATGCTTTAGCAAAAGGCTTAAACGGATTAGAAAATGACTAAAACACCACATTACTTTTCTGCGTAAAATTACCATAAACATACAGAATTTTTATTTACAAAATTTCCAAACTTCGGATGGCTCTAAAATCTTCGTTTTTAAGAGTTACGGGTCAAATTTTATATCAAAACTATCGCCTCGACAAATTACAATATAATTTAAAGTCTAAACTTTATAAAAATATTTTTACGTCACCTAAACACACACTTTAAAGTTTCTGCACTATTATATACTTATCGATTCCTAAGAAAACTTTGCCAAATCACCATCACAACTTCACAAAACTTCACAAATACCTCACCAATCCTACTCCCCATCATCTAAAATATCACCAACAATATATTTTGATTAAAACTCATTATATACACATGCACATAGATTCTACAATTGTGAAAAATAAATTATATATATGGATATATGAAAAATTAGCACTGAAAGGGTTTCAAAAATGCTTACAACACACTAGGAAGCAAGTAGAAAATAAATCAAGAACCCCTCCTTGGTTCCTAATATAAGTCAAAAATCCAAACACCCAAAAAAAATATTTTCAAGCTTTTCAACACCTCAAAATCTTGTCAAAACTACTAATAAAACAAACCCTTATCTTTAATCTTCAATAAAACCCAATAAAAACCCTAGAATCAATGTCTTGCTCAAAAACCTTGTATAGAGGATTCAATGTAGATGATATATAAAGAGTAATGTAGAAGGACGTTTGGTGATGGTGGTGATATGATGGTAGTGGTGGTGGTTCATGGTTATGGAAGCAAGGGAAGACACATGTTTCTTTTTTTTCTTATGAAGTCACTGTGTTTTCTTTTGTTTTGTGATTCATAAAGTGGAGTGGCCTTTTTAAATTGGCTCTTATGCATGAAACAATAACTTTTTAGGTTGAGTTCAATAAGGGGTGTTTAGTGTTTGGTTTAGTAAGAGTTAAATAAATGGGTGTTTGGCAAAAAAAATTGTTGTGTTAAGTGTAGAGGGTTGTAAGTAAAAAGGGTAAGTGCTAATAAAAAGATGAGGTTAAAGTTCGAATTGTGGTTTTTAGCAATGTTCAACCAAGACACGATAATAAAAATAATTTTTTACTAAATAAAATTTATAAAGCCTTTGGGGTAAAATATTAAAATATCTGAATTATAATAGTACACAGACAGGTAACGAGCTAAAAGATAGCTCAGAATTATTAGAAACGCAAAAATTACAGAATTGACTAAGCAATAAAAATAAAATTGTTACTTAAAGGTACAATAAATAATAAAATATAAATTTATTATTTACCAGAATTTACGAGATATTACAGTTTATCCTCCTTAGGAAACTCTGGTCCCTAGAGTTCAACTGGCGAATGCAGCAGACGAGGTGGTTGGGAAAAGACATGAGTACTTGCTTTTATCACATATGCATGCACATAATATTTTTTTGATTTTTGGAGATGCGAGTAGAAAATTAATTTTGACGAAATTTCCAAGTGACTACTCACAGCATAGCACGGTCCTTCCTGAATTATACATATGTGATTAGGCTATGTATAATTAAGGACTAACGATGAAATGCTCCTTTTCGTCAAGTTTATTGTCATGCACTAGACAACATTAACTAAGTTTATATTGCAGTAAAATAGTTCACAATAGAATGATTATGAAAATGCTCATAGCATCCCTAAGATCTGAAAGGTAGCAAAATAGTCCATAGATAAAGACGAAATGGTTTATAATATGACCATAATTTAGTTTATAAGAATTTTGAAAAATGGTTCATGGGGTAGTTATAGAATGTTTACAAGATAATGACAATCTGCAAAGCAGCTGGATAACATAGCGGAGTGCCAAAATGTAGCCGACGGAATCACCATGACATGCGAATGTA
Organism: Tanacetum coccineum; assembly: GCA_026074375.1. Taxonomy (NCBI): domain Eukaryota; kingdom Viridiplantae; phylum Streptophyta; class Magnoliopsida; order Asterales; family Asteraceae; genus Tanacetum; species Tanacetum coccineum. Next base: position 18,741 of record BQNB010046391.1, read on the forward strand.
TAGAAATATTAAGATAAAGTATTCGACGATGCAACAAAATTCGAAAGAAAATACTAGTATAATTGCTTTAGAGAATATAGTCCTAAGATAACTTCGACTTTGGTCTCATAAGCAAAGAGAAAATCTCACTTTATGCATCATCGTTGGCAGTTGGCTGTTTGTCAGCAACATGGGTCTTGCTCCAATAGTCCCTAGTTTGATGAGCTATCCTTTTGCAATTCTTGCACTTGGGAGGGCATTGACCGTCATGATGCAAATTACACTGATTGCACAGTGGTCGGGTTACAAGATAGCCCTTTCGCTCAGTTGAGGCGGCAGTATAGGCTTTAGCACCTTTTTGTCTCTAGTTTTGCTGATGATGATGGATATTGTGGTTGCGGTTGCTGTTAGACCCTTGATGTTCCTCCCACCTTGTCTTGGTACTTTCTCCAATTCTTGTAGACTTGGCTTGAATCGATTGCTCGACCAACTCATGAGCCATACTAATTGCATTATGGAGGTTTGCAAGCTTTGAGGAGGTGACATTTGCCTTGTGTTGGATCCCGATTTACACTTTCACTTCATATTTTACAACACCGTGCTGAAGGAACAACATTTTGTCTTGGGGGTAAGGCATCAGATCGAATCAAGAAAATAAGAATGAGAGGTGATGGTGTAGAGAGAGAGAGAGAGAGAGAGAAGAGATGAGAGAAAAAAGAGAGATTTAGAAAAAAAGATATTATGAGATTAGATGAGATAGATATTTTTCCAAGTGAAAAATATCTATATATATACCCCTACACATTTAATGTGACGCGCGGGATATTTAACTAGGACTCGGGCTCGGGTTTTGCTTGGGATTAAACCCAAAACATATACAATATTAGTTTAACTATCGAGCCCGATTCCCGATAATATTCTATTACAACATTAACTAATTAATTGACCGAGACATAAATACATAATGAACGAACTTCATGTTCGACTCAATATTTTGAGGCTAACACCTTGATTCTCTCAGGTAGTCCTCGAATGTAGCGTTCAATTTTCTTCTTCTCAGGTGTCACTAATTCAGGACACATTAAAGCCAGTTCATGAAAACGTTATTGTACCCTTCAATATCATTACCCTTCAAAGTAAGAGTCCAAAGTTCCTGCTCCATTCTTTGAATTTCAGTTGTTGGACAGTACTTAGTAGTCGTCATAGCTTTGAATTCATTCCATGGAATACTGTTAACATTAACAAACCCCAAAGTGTGCACATTTCCAATCCACCAGGTCAATGCACGACCTTCAGAAGTGCATGCAGCAAACTTAACCTTGTCCTACTTCGCACATTTGCTAATCTCGAACACTTGCTTCACTTTTCCAAACCAACGCCTCAATCCAACTACACCCTCTGTTCCATTAAAGGGATGAGGCTTACCATTCATGAAGGTCTTGTATGTACAACCATGTACATTCGGTGCAACAACTCCTCCATTATTGACTGGGTTAGGTCGATTTCTTTCATGTTCAGCAATTACTTTAGCCACTCTGTCAGCAATGAGTCTTTCAACGGCAGATCCTCTCAATCTTCTTGGCGGCATGGTTCTAGCAACAACACAAATACACAATTCATTAAGAATTTGTAAAAGCATGCTAAGTCAAGATACGTGATGGTAATAAAGAAATGATATGGAATGATAATATGAACAATCATGGTAACCAAATGATACTTTATTAAGCAACACAATTTCATTACAATAATAAGATAAGTTTTAAATAAGATGCGGTGTTTACAAAAGAGAACAAATTTACACCTAGTAGCATAATAGCACTAACTGTCACTAGCAGTTTAGTGAAAAATACAAAAGGTCTTAAACCAGAATGTCATTGACATAAAAATAAAATAGACTACTGGGAGCCATCTAGTGATCCCTGCGGTCCTGGAGGTCTCTTCTCTAGTGTATTAATGCGCCCTTTCAGCCAAAGTATACAAGCAACCATACATCTCTCGTTACACTCGCTCGTACTCAAGCGAGTTTGTAAGTCCTGATTTTCTGTCCTAACCTCCTGTAAAGCAGTCTCTAAAGTCTGCACTCGCTGGTTCATAATCTCTGTCCATCCATTCAATCCATCAACATCCTCCATCAATAAATCAAATTGTCCACAAGGGTAATTGTTCACTATGTCCCTCATCTCAAGAACCTATGTCTCAGTCTCATCTAGCTTTCCCACAACAAGCTTTCCCTGCTCAACCAATGTCCATACTCCCTCCTCTACAGTAGTTATCCTAGGTTGTAGTTCCCCTATGGCGATATTATCAGCCACTTGAGCATCACTCACACCATCTACCTTTCTCACTAATGAAGTCTGCATATACTCCATCTTTTCGGCTCTCACACATAAAGCCTCAATCTCCCCATGGTGTAGGGTAACCCTAGCCGCTACAACTAGAAGTGGACGTCCCACAGGATATAATGCCTCAAGTACTGCTGAGGATGCACCTCTAACTTCATAGCTACTGAGCTGAAACGAAGTAGCTCTAGGAGGTGTGACTGGGGCCATCAACAAGTCATCGTCCTCCTCCCACTCATCCTCCTCATTCTCATCAATATCCATATCCGAATCCTCCATAGGATCCTCTACAACCTCCATGACTAGATCCTCTAACTCTAGCGTCGGTTTATTCGCGGGGAAGTCAATTATGTGATTAGAAGATGGTGGCGCGTCCATAATGTGTAGCAAAAGAGAAAAAATATATATTAATAATTAGAATATATTATTTATATATTTATAAAATTAAAATTTTATAAATTAACAATGATGCTTTTATTAATATGCATCAATAATCATGGTAGTCAATATTTATATTGTTGACCTACATGAGTGAATAGCACTACGCCAAAAGATAGACATAAAAGATCTAAATTAAAGTCAAGTATTATATATATCCATATAATACAAATAATAAGCAAATAAAGAATAAGGGAGTATGCGCGCGTGGATATCGGATGGAGCGATGAAAGACTCTAAATTTTGAGAAAAATAGTCATAGTCTAGGTTTTGAAAATGACACAGTTTTCTATGACCGCAACTCTGATACCAATCTGTCACACCCCCAAAATCTGGTAGCAACAGAATGGTAACATTGGGGTGCGACATCAGAGCACAAAGTACAAGAAATAGGGAACGACCTCAAAGAGACGTTTCTAAAAAATAAATTTTTACATTCGATGCCAAGAAATATCATAGTTTTACAACACGGTCTCATAAGTTTCAAAATGACATAAGTCTCCACAACATGCATAAATTTAACATGACATCGCCAGTATTCAAAATATGACACAAGTTTTTGTCAAGTTTTCATTGAATGTAAGTTGACAACAAAATCCATCCATTGATATCCGCGCAGCTCCCATCTATACAGCTTACCTTAAAACCTAAGATTAAAATATGCTCAAAAGTCAACAAAATTATTGAGTGAATCCATAGGTTTTAGTAGTGAAGCGGTGATTATGTAAAATGAGTAATATTAATGAGATCAAATAGTTTTGCGGATCACTAGGTTCGAGTAATGTGGACAAGTTACACACTCATCATGTCCAAAAATAAGTATTACTGTACTAAGCTAATGACACCGAACATTAACATATGTTGTGAGAGGGAGTTGATGTTGCCAGACATCCAAGTATTATTCTCCGAGAGTTAGTGCGGCCAAACACCCAAGTATTTTTCTCTCTTAGAGTTGATGTTGCCAAATGCCCAAGTATCATTTAAAATGTAAATGCGTCCGTTTGACGTGGCACAAGTTATTAAATGCCCGGACGAGGATTGTCAGTCTCAATAGATCTATTCACAGCATTTACGCTTACATAAAGTAACTAACGGTTCATAATAGGGGGACTTAAATGTCAATAAGCGTACTTAGGCAAATAAATAAATAAATAAAAT